>SJJU01000060.1:0-160921 GCA_012932125.1 Conopomorpha cramerella
CAAATGGACTATACAATGGTAAAATGTAAATACGCCTAAGTCGTAAACAGCTAATCTTTTAACTATAAAACCTCATCGTTTTAAAAATGTATACAACGGGTCATTTTCTATGCAATTTACTTGACATATTGTTGGTCCTATTTGTGTACATTGCACAAAAAAAAAACATAACTTTCTTAGAAGATGTTGTCGGCTGTGCAATTTGCTAACTGGACGCTTTTAGACATGGGTTAAATAAACATGAATATTGATTCATTTGTTTTAACAATTATTTACTTTTAAATGCATTTTATTTATAATGTAACTTATCATGTCAAAAATATTTGTCATGACCACAAAATAGACATGTTAAATATTTTGCTGTACACGCCTAGATTAATTCAATTGTTAAGGAAAAGTATCAAAATGCCCATTATTATTATGCCCATGTTTAAGATGGTCCTATTACCAAATTGCACGTCAAATAACGGGGTCATTGTAACATTTTAGGAAAAAAAGTGTCAAATAAATATCATAGAAAATATCCCCACTAATTACTCTAAGTTTTGAAACAAACAATTATTTAATTATTATTATTATTAAATTTAAAATGTCAACATCCACTGAACTACTTACAAACTTTTTAATAAGCATTTTTTGTAACATGGTAACAATGATTTAGTATACTAAATTCACGTAATTTTAGTAAATATTATTATAATAGATATTGGTTATTATTTAATAAAGTTACGGATCATTTAAAATAGTGTTAATTAACATTTTAAATAATAAAAAAACAACACATATAGCTTTTTCTGTTAAATTAGTAGCAATTTAAAAAATAATTTGCCTTTTCGTAATATTTTTTTTCTTTACAAAAAATTTGACACTTTCACCAGTTTTTTTTATATAAATTATGATATTATTTTCTTGTTTGGCAGTTAAATTTGTTTATTTCATGATAACTTTATTTATTTTTTTACGAAAACTTAATAGGTAAAGAATTAAGACAGTAGTAAACTTTATCTACACAGCATTGGTGCGACGTGAACCCGACATATTTTTTTTCAAAGTTTTTCCACTAATTAACTAATTTAATTAATTATTAACAATAATAATAATTGTTACTTTTCCTAAAAATATTTTAATAACTCCATTATTACATTTATTCGAACTTTACAAAACACTGACTCGCGAATTTTCAACAGAAGGCTTATCCTAAAATATTTTAAAATATGTTAGGATGTAGGGTTCGCATGGATTTAGGATTCACTAAGACAATTTCTTACATGAACCATGTTAAAAATTCGAATGTCAGTATTTTGTCTTTTTAAAATGCAATAAACGTCAACAACCATTTTTTTATTAATGAAACAATTTTTTTCAAGAGCACATCAAAATTATTAACTTTTTTGAGCACGCATTTCTCAAAAACCCGTTTTAAAAATAAATTTAATAAACAAAAAGTTTTGTCGCGGGCTTTTTCCAGTGTGCTAATAAAGTTAGTTTGGTTTTTTTATTAACAATAAATTGTGTTGGTACCTAGCTTCCGGAACTGCGTGGTTTATAATTTTTAAATGCAAGACACTTACTTTTTTTTACGTAAAACTTTGATCTTATTCGCAGTCCCGATTAAACCCCATTACAACAATTCAAATACTCATTATTCCACACAAAACAGAAAACCATTAATTTCACGTTAATTTTCACTTCTCTTACCGCTCAGTCTTATGAGAAAAAACATCTTGCATTTTGTTTTTTTCAATTGAACATTTTTTGTTTTTTTTTTCCATTTCCCGCTCTTTTTGATGTGTTTGTTCTTTTTTTTTTCAAATGAATTACTCGGGCTTCAGTCGATGCCATTGCACGATGGTTTGGCGCGGCTTAGTGATCATGTCCTGCCAGTGTTTCGTTTCGGACGCACCGGAGCCGTTTTTGCCTGGAAAATGAAACGGAACATCGTTTTATTTCAGTAATTTTTTTTTCCATTATCATTATTTTATTTATTTAACACTTTATTGCACTAAAATTGTACAAAGGCGAACTTAATCCTACAAAGCATTATCTTCCAGCTAACCTTGGGCTATGCGGTGTGGTTAAGGTGGCCATATGTTTGAGGAAATAATGTTCCTTACAACATAGTTCTAGGAAAAAACATAAACATGCTGTACACAAAACATACACATACACATAATTATATAATATACTAAAAATATATATAATGTATATATACATATATACACACACATACATACATACATATACATACAATATTCACACACATACATACTTATCAGAATACAGAATACATATCATACCACATTGAGTTTCACTCTTGTTTCCTCAGATAGTGCTCGTGCACTTTCCTTTTAAAAATGTGGACTGTGGTGGATTTCCTAATTTCTAGGGGGAGATCATTCCAAAGTCGAATGGCCGTCACGGTAAAAGAATCCGCGTAGCCCGCCATATTATGCTCAGGAGTACGAAGATGAAGCTGTAGAGAGGTACGCGTCATATTGGAATCAGGCCGAAGATAGATGAAACGCTCTTTAAGGTACTGTGGAGAGAAGGGATTGTTGATAATATTATACAAGAGAAATAATATATGAGCGTTTCTGCGGTTCCGAATGTTGAGCCATTTGAGTTTCTGACGAAATTCCGAAATGTGGTCATATTTGCGTAATCCGAAAATATATCGGATACACAAATTGAGCAGTCGGTCTAGCCTATCAAGCAACTCTTCATTTAAGTCAGGATAGCAAACATCTGCATAATCTAATATAGGAAGCAACAAAGCGTTGACAAGCGTAACTTTAGCAGAATAGGGCAAGAAATTTTGTAGCTTTTTGAGAGAATGCATAGCGGTCATGATCCTTCTGCCAATATAAGCTACCTGGTTATGCCATGCAAAGCAGCTATCCATCTGCAGCCCGAGGTTCCTAACTTCTTTACAAAGCTCTATAGGCACTCCATCAAATGAAATTGGTGGCAGATTACAACCGTCAATACGAGATATGGCTGATCTACTTCCAACCAACATCACCTGTGTTTTTGTCGGATTAACAAGGAGTCCGTGCTTCGCCTGCAGTTACGAAAATAATTTCACCTATTGCCTGGACTCCCTTATGTACTAGGCGCCCTAAGGGAGGGTCATCATAAAATACAGAAATAAAGCGTAAACAGAAGTTGGGTCACTACTATTAACATTACCCATTGCAATGGTAATACTGACACTGCAGGTTTAATACAAATCAGTCTCTTTATAACCATTTGACGCCTAGTTGTGTCCAAAAAAAATATAAAAATAGCGTACGGCGGGTTTAGAGGTTTTAAACCATGGTAATAGTGAGAAATGTAATATCAGTAGTACCATCAATGGTGGTCAAAATACTCAGTGGCAATAGTGAGAACCATCCCAGAAATACCCTATAACGGCGATGGGCTCACCCCCTGTCACGTTGGGTTAAATACGCTTGGTGAACCGTGGGTACTTGCTTTAGCAAGTGCCTCTGCTACCCCTCTTTGGGATTAAAGGCGTGAAGTGTATTTATTTATTATCCCAGAACATTCCTGTTGAATGTTTGTTACATTGGCTTACAATGTTTTGTACAGTGCTCCTGTCGGACTATGACGTGGCTTGGTTTCTGTCGCTGCACGACAAACGTATAAAGAGAGACACAACACCGCGCCTTTGGCGTCTACAAGCTCTCTCGGACTGTACAGTCACACTCGGCATCATTAAATCATTAGAACAGCATGGAAAGGTCAATCAGGATCTTGACGATGTGTCGTTAAATAGACTTAACCAACTTGAGCAATACAACATTCCCAAAAGAACCCTATATCTAAAACGAAAAGATAAATGTAGTTACCTCTTAAATTTACCGATCAGCGGATTTACATTAATCGTGTAAATGTTACATTTATTTTTTCGGATATAAGGTTCCTTTGGGAAAAGTTCATGGATATCTTGAACCGAGTGACTTTCTCGAGTTCCGCCAACGTTTTTAATTTAACAAAAATACACTTCACGCCTTTTCATCCCAAAGCGGGGTAGGCGGCAGTGGCGTGCGCTGGCTTTTATGACAAGGTAGGCAGTAATCCCCAAGGATTGGCACCTATGTATAGGTAACTTGTCTTTACGAAATATAGGTACATACATATTTACTCACCCACAACACACACCTTTGTTAGTCATAGGCTCGTGAGTACAACAAAAAAGATGTACCAATAACTATTATTAGGTCGGGTAGCCAAAATACTAAGGTAGGCAGTGTCTTTTTGCCTATATGGCGTGCACGCCACCATAATTACGTAATCCCAGTTAGTTTAACAATATAGGGTACATCATCATCATCATCATCAGCCACATAACGTCCACTGCTGGACGAGGGCCTCCCCCAATGATATCCGCCATTTGGGGTGAAATGCCAGTAATCACCACGCTTGGCAGGCGGGTTGGCGATCGCAGAGGTGTTGTGGTTTAACTCACAGAGAGCGCTGCTGCCCGTCCTCTGGAGAGCTCCCTCGGTCGCCTCTTACGACCCCATCACGGGAAAAGTTGGGCTGGGGTGGTGACACATGTATTCTATTCGCCGTCACCACACGGCAAATACAAATATAGGGTACATGGTATTTTTATGTAGGTGCAGTTACCTTCCAAGACATGTCGTCATCATCGGAGTACTCCTCGGAGTCGGAGTCGGGCTCGGCCTCGGGCTGCATGTCGTCGTCCGACATGTCCTCGTCGCCGTCCGCCGCCTCCTCCTCGTCCTCGTAGTTGTAGTTGGGGTCGTACGTTATCATCTTCAGGCACAGATCTATTATCTACGTTCAAAGAGAACAGGCTATTATTGTTGAGGAGATCTAATAATAAAGCCATTTGTTAATATAAATAAAAAATAATACACTTCACGCCTTTCTCAAAGCGGGATAGGCAGAGGCACTTGCTTCACCAAGCGTATTTAACCCAACGTGACAGGGGGTGAGCCCATCGCCGTTATAGGGTTCACACACCTTGTGGTGTGCGGGTTTCATCACGATGTTGTCCTTCACGGTACGAGCGTTGCGTTGCGTACATAGGCTCTGAAAAAGAGTCCCATTGGTACACGTCCAGTAGCCGGACTCCAACCCGCGACCTCCCGGTTACAAGTCAAGTATCCGACCAACTGGACTACAGACGCTATAATATTGTTTGCCATTTGTTAATATATACTCCTACAAATACATCTAACTAGTGGACGCCCCCAGCGATTTCTTTCGCGTAGTTTCAGTATTTCACACAAACTATAACACCCTCTGTATAGCGACGTGTCCCACAGCAACGGGATAAAAAGTATCCTATGTCCTTCTCCTGGTTCTAAGCTACGTCCCCACAAATTTTAAGCCAAATCAGTTGAATCGTATCTTAAGTTATAAGTGTTGTAACAAACCCGTCTTTGTTTTATATATATAGATGTGAGGATGTATTTCTGTAAGTTTCACGCAAAATCTACTAAACCAATCAACATTAAACTTTGAAGGTATACAGGCTACATTTTATCCCACACTAAGATACACTGAGGGTAACACCGATTAACGTGCCGTTCGCACAGAAATGCCAAAGACATTCTACTTAAAAGCCGTCAAACTATGTACTAATCATTAATATCTCTACTTACAGTGGGTATATGTGGCTGGACCTCCTTGGGGCACTTGAGTACAAACGCCTCGAGCGCTTGCAAGCAGTACTCGCGCATCTCGTCGTCCGGGTCCGTCGAGTGCTCGAGCACGGAGGGTGCGACTCGCCATAGTTGTTCGCCGAAACGGTGTCCCGCTTGCCGACTGAAACGATTAAAATACATCCGGTTTTTTTAATACACAGAAAGGATACTATAATAACGTTGTAGGTACACACTCTCCGAAAACACCTTCGGGGAGATCGCTCGTGCAAATGTGTATTCGAGAGTCAACAAGATTCTTTGATTCAGGCAAAAATCTGACTTGAGACTCAAAAGGACCAATGCAGAGTAAGAAAGCTTTACACACCAAAAACATTCTGTAAAAAAACTAGCTAAGTCTCGATGGAGCTGCTTGCTCATCTGTAAAAAGTAATGAAATCTAGACAAAATCGTGCCAAGTCTAGGTTCCTTACTGTGATTTCTTGATTATTATAGTTAGTGTTGTGTGACTTGGTCGTTGAAGGGTACTCAAGGGCACAGAACCAGGTGCTCCGTGACAATATTATACCAGGTGGGGGTCGGTTGAACTCGGGCACAGGCTCCCGCTGTGCGCGCGACCGACCCCCTGGCAACGGAGAACCGCAGCCCTATTCTAACGCCTGGAACTGCAGGGCTAAATAATATCCCCTAACAACATTGTGATGAATTTTATTTAGCCGGACCATGGCTACGCATGTTACGGTGATACAGATTTTCCTTTATTAGATTTGCTAATAATTTTAGTGTGCCTTTGCAATAATATTTACTTACCACACAGAGGCAATACACTGGATTTGAGTCCGGCTGGCATTACTTGTAGCCGAAGTACCAAGTCCCTCTAGGAGATGGTCTATAAGTTTATTGAATAGGGCAGTGTTACATGACAGCACAAGATGTGACAGCGCTACTATGGTACGCTTGCGAACAGCCTGGAATAACACATTATCAGTATTAAAAACTAGTTGATGCCAATAATGCCAATTCGGAACAGAATTCAAAATTGTGAACAGAAAATTAATCTTCCCACAGTAATTATGGAGTTTAAGCACATTTTATTTTAAATATAGCTGAGGATAAAGTAGTTTCTTGGCAGTAACAGATTTTTTAAATTGGTGCTTTAGTTTATGCAATACAAACCAGTATTACAAACTTTGTAACACTACTATAGACAAAAATAAAGTTAAATAATGAGTACCTATTATAAAATCAGTAGTTGAATTACCTGACGTGGTGATGCGAGTTGGGGCAGCAGAGAGCTTAAGAGGATTGGATGAAATGTTATTAACAAGCTTCCAAATCTGCTAAGCAAATCTGATAATATATCTAGGGCTTCCAATTGCACTGATACATCTTCTTGCTGAAAATGCATATACACATTGTTAAAATTATTATTGGGCCAACTAATACAACATAATTCTTAATAAAAAAAAAACATACACTTCATGCCTTTGAATCCCAAAGTGGGATAGGCAGAGGCACTTGCTAAGCTTATTTAATCCAATGTCACAGGGGGTGAGCCCATTGCCATAACAGGATTAACACACATTGTGGTGTGTGGGTTTCATCACTTTTTGCAATGATTTCCTTGAACTGATTCTTAATATTATGAATGGTATGAAATACACATAAAATTTTAATAAATAACACCAAAATATATTTATAATGTAACAACAAAATTAAGATAGTAAACTCAAAACAAAAATTCAACCTAAGAAAACATTTTTTTGCAAATATTTAGGTCCAAAGCCATCAATTGCAAAGCATAAATTTTAGCGCATCACAATGGGAAAGTATTCTGTATACTTTAATTACAAAACTGTCAACAACAGGGATAGCAACTTTAACAAACATTTGTTTTACCTTTTCAATAGCACTGCTTAGTTTTCCAGTGATTTTTCTACAAACTGTGCCAGCTAAATTTGTAGAACCTAGTGGAAGTTCTGAAATAACAGTTTTAAGTCCAATGCTGCTTATATCCCGCAATTGTTCTGTATCTGATAACATGTTTGTGCATAAGTTGTCAACTATAGCTTCTACTTGATACTCCTTTACTTTGTTTACTAGAGGTCCAAGGCTGAAATATAAAGAACACATAGTACATACTGTATGTGATCTACATTACAATATTTGTTTATTCACATTTGAATCCAAAACTTACCACTTGACCGCTAAATTCTGAACCTCTCCGTTTTTGTCTTCAAGCAAACGTAGCAGCATCTTTACAACTTTTCGTTCTGAATCATCATCAAGTTTTATACTGTCTTTCTGAAGCTCCGTCATTAAATCGTTCGTAGCCATAAAACGAAAGTCCTTATCGTTGGAAGTCATCTAAAAAGGTGTAATGATAATGGTATTTTTAACCCAAAATATTTGATTGTACATACATTGTGAACTTGCAAAAAGTATAACTTACCTTCTCAAGAAGACTTGCTATTTGAAAGGAAACACTAGCCATTTTTATTTCTTTAGGCTACCAAAACACAGGAAAATTAAACAATGATCATGTACAAATTATTTCAGCATCAGTATTTGGAATTTTTCGTACAGAAAATGAATAGAAATCTAACTTGCCGACAAACACCGACAGAAATTGAATTAAAAAAATAGAATAGTGATGTACCCTTTTTTAATAAAATAAAAAAATGTGACAAATCCTCAAATCGTTCATGCTCAAACAGTATTTATGTCAGTCACACATTCTTGGAGTCTCACTTTCTGTCATCTTCCTTGCTGTCAGTCGACACGTGTGGCCAGTGTTTTGGTTGGTGTAATTCTGTATTTATCATGGATTTATTTGTAATTAACAGGTGTGTATCCCTTTACTGTACTAAAATCCCATGTTCTTGTGAGTGCCATACAAAAAACTTATTGAATAGAATTAAATCGATTCATTTCAAGAAACAAACAGACTGCAAACTTTATCTCTCAATCTGCACACTGCAAACACTGAGTGAGGCGCATAGAAACTACTTTTCTTGGTTTTGCATGGTTTATTTGAGTTCATTTGTAATCCTATAAGCGTATATGTTTCAGTTAGCGGAACAAGGACTTTTATCCAAATATAAATATTTTTACTGATCTGCTTTTAGGTACAAAGATCCCAGTGAAGAAATTACAGATCAACAACATGAAACTCTTCGGTTGCAAAAATTGAAGCAAAAGATCGAAGAAAGAAAGAAAGCTAATTTAAAAACTAAAGCGGAGGAAGAAATTGTATTACCATCTCCTAAAAAAAAATTTGAAACAACTGAACACCATCACAAAGTTGAAAATATTGTATTAAAACAGGATGAAGATAAAGAGGAACTTCAAGAAAGTAATGTTGACGGAGAAATTGAATCAAAATCTACAGAACCGAAATTAACAAAGAGTTCATCTGAATTCAAGATTTTGGGCACCACTGAAGTCCAAAAAAAAGTTACTGTAAGTTTCTTTAACAGCAAATTACCATACTTATATTAAAACTGATTATATTGCTAGAAAATAAAACTGACTTATTCAAATATAAATTATTAATTAAAGTCTGTTTAAGTTGGCTGTTGTGCTTCACATTATTTAACTTATGTATTTTTTATAAAAATATCTTTTTCATAGGTTAGAAGAGTGTTACCATACTGGCTGTCTCATTCAGCACATGTATCAACAAATCTGCAAACTTTGAAGTGTAAAGTTGAAGATCAAGAGTGGCTACACCCGACCTTGAAGACCACATTAGTAAATGATGGCATAACACAGTTATTCCCTGTTCAAGAGACAGTGGTACCTTTCATCTTAAACCAGCACAAGTTACCATATCCCTTGTGGCCTCATGATGTATGTGTTTCAGCGCCTACAGGCAGTGGAAAAACTCTATCATTTGTCTTACCAATTGTACAGGTATTATACAATATTTTAACTTGTCAATAGCATCATTCAATATTCCTTGTTTCATAAAAAAAAATACACAAATGTTAAAGAAGCAGTGGTGCGGAATAATAATAATAATATTAAACATTAATAAACCTTAATCCCTCAGACAAATTTGCAACAGATTTTGATGATGATGATGGTTTTCTTTAATATGTAGTGAGTTTATTGAATAAGGTTTATATGTATAATGCATGCATATAATAGCAGAGAAAATCTGTTAAAAATGTATTCCGCATCCTCTAGTAATTCATAACAGTTAAAACTTTTATTTTTTCTAAGTGTTATATTTCTGCTACAGGTATTAATGAATGATGTAGGCCATCACATCAGAGCACTAATAGTTCTACCAGTGCAAGAGCTTGCTGCACAAGTATGCAAAGTTTTCAAGAAGTTTGCTGGGAAAGTAGGTTTGAAAGTTGCGCTACTCAGCGGTTCAACACCACTACGGCAAGAACAGCAGCAAATAATGAGATATAGTAAGTATTAAAAATTGGTAATTCATAGTGTAATAGCATGTTAGCAGTATACCTAAATACCTTAATAGTTGTTGTGTATGTACCTGTTGTATTTGTTTATTTTTTATAATCATGTAGGGAAATATTTACAATAGTCAATTATGTTTCAGCTGAATCACTTGGTTGGATATCTGATGTTGATATTGTTGTATGTACAGCGGGAAGATTGGTGGAACACATACTAAATACAGAGGGATTTACACTGAAACACCTAAAATTTCTCGTAATAGATGAAGCAGATAGGATAATGGATCATATCCAAAATGATTGGCTTTACCACCTAGACAGGCATATAAAGCTAGACAATGAATTGATGACAGGAAAAGTGTCAAGTTCAAGTTGGACTAATTTAAAAGAGCAAAAGAGACCACCGCATAAACTGTTGTTCTCTGCTACATTGTCACAAGACCCTGAAAAATTGGAACAGTGGGGTCTGTTTCAACCAAAACTGTTCTCTGCTGATGCTACTAATATATTAGAGGATGATGATAATATCAAGAAATACACTGTGCCCGAGGAAGTAAAGGAACAGTTTATAATATGTGATTCAGAAAAGAAACCATTAGTCCTGTATCATTTATTAGTAGACATGAATTGGAAGAGAGTAATTGTCTTCACAAATGCGGGACAATCTGCTCATAGACTGAGTCTCCTATTGAGTCATTGGGCTGAGAACAAAATAAAGGTTGCAGAATTATCTGCAGCATTAGATAGAACAACTAGAGAGAAGGTATTGAAAAAGTTTCAGCAAACTGAAGTTGATGTGTAAGTATTAACATTTTTAAGAAACTCTTATACTAGGTTTTCAAAGTTACATCAGTATAATGTAATTGGGAATAACTGATATCAATTGCAGCCATCCCTTGCAGTAATTCCTATGTACTTCTCCACTATCTCCTGCTAATGTTTATTATTACATTACAGATTAATAAGTACTGATGCACTAGCAAGGGGGATTGACATTCCTAGTTGTGATTATGTTATATCATATGATCCTCCAAAGAACATCAAAACTTATGTACATAGAGTAGGCCGCACTGGCCGGGCTGGAAGAGAAGGGCATGCCATCACTGTATTGCAACCAAACCAAGTAAATATTTTCAAAGTGAGTACAAATAAAATTTATTTAAGACTTCATTGTACAGTAAATTTAATTTCACTTTCAATAATAATAGTTAATACTTTCACTGATACTCAACCTAAGACAATCGAAGTTTTATTGTTATCACGTCAACAGGATGTGTCAGTGAAAAGGTTAATAAAAAAAAAGTACAGATCAGACCATCATGAATCCCATTTGTATTGCAAAAGTTATAATTCACCCTAGCTAGGTTGAATTCTAGGAAAGCAAGTCCGAGAATTTACACGGCAGGTTTTTTTTTACCCATTAGATGTATTATAGAAAATTCCCGAACATTTAACTTCCTCAGAATTTACCCTAAGGTCCTTTAGAGTAACAGATTGGTTGCAGGTGCAGGAAAACATTGTAAATAAATCTTCCACACCAAAAATTGTACATGCGATGTACGAATTTGTAGTCCCCATGGTGAAGGTCTCATAAATTATTAACTATTTTGTCTGCTCTCAGCGTTAATGCCATCAACCTGAATCTACATATTTCCCACTTAGCAAAGTTGAATAATGGGAGTGACAAATAATGTTTGGAAGTATGAAAATAATCCTCAGAAAATTATAATCATAATCAATTTTTCAGGATATTATCAAGACAGAAGACAAAGAACAACTTCCTGAAAAGCATATAGAGGATGAAGTATATGAAAATCTTTCAGAATCTTATGAAAAAGCCATTCATGCAACCAAATTTTTAATACATGAAGAAATTAGTACAAAAGTGAAAAAATCTATAGCACTCAAGAGAGGAGCAAAACAAAAAACGTTCAAAAGAAAGAGTAACCTACATAAGAAGATAGATAACTCAAAAAGACAACGGACTCAGTAGTAGCCTTATTGAGTCAATAAAGAATTTACCTATAACATTGTGAGGTGTATTTATTAAGTAGGTACCAACTTGTTAATTGAGTAGGTACCAACCTGCTATTAGTCTGTTGTCACCCAACTACCTAGCTATGCCTTTAGAACCTAGGTTCTATCAGAGAATACTAGGAACTGTCAGTACCTATTAGGTACCTAACTTATGTACACCTTATACCAATGTAAGTTTTGAAAATATTTTGGCGGGAAAATTCAAGGGCTAAGGATGCGTGTACCGTGTAGGATCTCGGCCGAGTCTCATTGTTACCTCAGACCAAAAACAACTAGACGATGGCAAATCAGAAACTGACGTTTGGAATAAGATGTAGACATAACATACAGGAGTGAAAGAGTAAGAGATAATATTTTCAAACTGTCATATTAGTAGTAAAAGTGACAGTGGTCTGAGGATTGCTGCGCTATTGCAACGCACGTGACTACATTATGCAGAATTAATTGAGCCGCTAGTATACACATACTAATAGGTCGCATTAACTTACTGCAAATTTAGTGTTCTTTCACACGAAAACTAATGAACGGATTTCAATGAAACTACAAAATAATATAGCTTATACAATTTATTCCGAAAATCCCACGGGAACCGGAAACTGCATGTAACACCGCCAACAGGCTGTACCAGAATAAATAACTACACAGTGTTGAAAACTATATTGCTCCTAAGGTTGGTCTATTTTGTATGTACTTGAGGGATGTTGGTTGTGTTTGAATCCTTTTTGAATGTCAGAGTAACTAGAGAGTGCTAAAACATAACTTTGCTAAGTAAAATTACGCTATTCGAAGTCTTGGATACCCACACACGCCAGTCTTGGCTGCATAGCTCACATGCCTTTGCTCGTTCATTTTGAACGAAACATAAATTGACAACTGGGCCCTAAATAAAAAAAAATACAACGGAAATGAGAATGAGACACAATAGTTGTCTATGACAAAATGAAGAAAAATACAGCAGTGGTGTTGATTGAGATCAGCATAGAGGAAATAATATTGACACCAGTATAATTTTATTCAATCTTCAAACAATAATATTGTGTTGTGTGTGGTGTCCCTGTGGTTAGTTTATATTACTAATTTTAATTTAGTTTGCAACATTTTGTTTAAAAACCAACAAAAAACTCCAGAATGTCGGACTCTGAAGATTCAGACTTTGAACCTCGCAGTTTCCATGAGATTCATGACGAAATAGAAAAATTTAAGAAAAATCCCGAAACATCTGGAATGTTCGTCTCTGGTTGGGACGATGCAGATGAAGGTGTTGAAGCAGTAAAGAATCCTAAAGGTAGCCTAAATTTCAGAGTAGTACACTGTGATTTTTTCATATGACATAGTACAAAAACCAATAATTTCTTGTATGTTCTCTCCACAGAGAATCCTATTGACCATGTATTGTGGGCTGCTGAAAATAATAAACTCGAAACAATACAACAACTGTTAACTACTCAGCCTGGACTTGTGCATGCAAGAGATACAGATGGATACACACCTCTTCACAGGGCAGCCTACAGTAACCATGTTTCCATTATCTCATACTTACTCAGTGTTGGTGCAAAACTAGATAAAAAGACAGAAATGGGATGGACACCACTGCATTCCGCATGCAATTGGAATAATTATCAGTCTGTAGCAAGACTTGTAGCTGCTGGTAGTGACATAGCTGCAGTTTCTGACGGAGGTGAGCTTACTGTTCTATCTGTAGGTTAATATGGCTTAATGAATAAATATTATTTCTGAGCTTATTATTTCTTAGCTTTTCTTTCAGGGCAAAATAAATTCATTTATACAGGGTTACTGGTTAAGTCAACCTGTACCCGCTAAAGACTAATAGTAGACATAATTTTTAGATATTTAGATAGAAGCTAACATGTTAATGTTATACCTTTATGAATACCTAAAAATATGTAGATGTTTTATTTATAATCTGCCTATCTACAGACATATTTTTTTTCTAGATAGGAAAAATAAAATTCACTTCAAAAGACATGATGAATGTAGAACAATTAATATGAGCTGTGATTGGCTATTATGGTCAGCTTAGTGCAACTTGCAACTTGTTTCAGCAAATTGCACCACTTTATGTCTTGGTCATTCTTTCATGGAGTAGGCACTTTGTTAGGGAGGCAATGAAGACCACCATAATATTGAGGTAAAAAGTGAAGTGGCACACCGCACAACTAAATATTTTTTATTACTTTAATTTATTACAGAACAAACTCCAATGCATTTATCAACTGCAATGTCCCACTGTAAGTCTACACTACTGATCCTTTTATTCAAGGATGAAGCAGTAGAAGTTGCAAGGAAGAGAAACAACTCGGGAGAGACACCTGAAGAGTTAGCCAGAAGACACGGCATTTATGCACCCTTGTTTGAAATGGTTTTACCAGCTGCATCCTATATTAAGAGTTTGTCTTTTACTCATAATCCATTTATACGAAGTGGTCACATACAATAAATGTTTAATTATACTTGCCACCTTTTATTCCATTTATTTTAGAGGAAAGTTATACACAGTATGTATATGTTAGTGGGGGAGATATAGAGGTACTTACTATTATAATGCTCGCCAAGACTGTTTTGCTTGCAAAGACTGCTTGTGAAGACTTTATTAAAATGGCTGGATAAACAATAAATGCTATGCTATTATAATACTGTTTGTAAATGGACACCAAGCAATGGTCTTGGGAACATTATTGGCGTCATTAGTCAACTGAACAACTTTGACCATGGTGACAATTCCGGGAATCAAATAAAAATACCATCCCCACAGAAAATGTCACCTACCTAGTCTTTTTTTAAAACCAGTGCTTCACATTCGGTCCCTTTTTTTGGTTCAGTTCTGACCACCCATGAGAAAACCACAAGTCCTAGTATTTTACTGATTGAAATCGGTTATTTTTCCTTTAAAGTTATTAATATCTCGACATTTACAGTGGATTGACAGTCCTTATAGCTTGACTCGGACCCACAAGCAATGAGAAGGGTTGACCTTAGGAAAATCAATTCTCCCCATTCTCTAACTCCCTTTATTTACCTATCTGCCAATGATTAATAAAAATTACTAGGGATACTTAACCTTGACACAACTAAAAAGTGGCCACATTTTGCTTCAAGGGTTAAAATAACACAAAATTGTCAAACATTTGTTTGTGTTTTAAAAAAAATCTGTATTTTTATAAATAAAACATTATTTTTATTAATATAATATGTTTGGTCATTACATTTACACATCTAACTCCAAACTAGGACACCCTGCACAGTGAGTGCCAAAGATATTTATATGTACTTATATGTATACCTAATACGCTTTTTAATACGTACTTATACAATAGAGTCCTAAACTACTATCCGCCGGGTATCAACTACGCGACTGTTGTTCTAGGTGCAGTGGCCTTGACGTGACTTCATTAACAAAACATGGTTTGTCTTTAGTAATAGTCCAAACTCTCGTGCTATCTTATAAGGTTGCTAATGTTCGGCATTTTACATCAAAACATTTTAGGCAACCAGATGAAGCGGGGAATGGGTGTAGCCAAACCGACGATTGATTCATTAGTAGTCGGCTGTCATTATATCACGTGGTAGTATGGTATTGGTCGGTGGGTGAAACAATGATAGACTTGGACAAGAACTAAAGACAACCCACAATTTGTACCCAGTTCAAAAAATAATCTGACCAGCAGATAACAATAAATCTTACTTAATTTTACAGTTATGCTATGGTTAATATGTGTGTGATAGATGCGTATAAGTTTTTTAGTTTTAGTAGTTGACCAAATTATTATCAAAATTATTTTTTGCACATACAGAACCCTAATTCGAAGAATAATAACAACTTTATGTTTTAAGACCAGATAGATGCCTCTGCCTGAAAATGCGCCTAGTTGACTAGTTTTCCTCCTACCGGTAGGTTTTACTAACCATATTTTCAAGCACATACATAGCACCGGGAACTAAATAAGTGTCAGTTTGTAAATTTTTCAAGCTAATTATCAAATTTCTTTTGTCGATTCTCTTTATTTCCGACAAACTCTGCCTAGTTTCATACGTCATGTATGGTAACATAAGACAGCCTATCCCAAACGACTTACACCTGACACAGTGTTTCCAGATTTCTTTTAAGTCATCGTCCTTTATTACTGGACACAGAGGCAGCAAATTAATAGCTTTGATACAGTTAGCCTTTTGCCTTTCAGTCATCGGGTAATCGGCACATTCGAATGGAGCAAGCAAAATTGAGTGCCAAGCTTTCACAAGGGTTTCGTCTGGTGCCGATTGTATTTTCAACAGAAGAGGTATGACATTGTCATATAAAGCTGCCCTCAAAAGGGGAGGAATTATGGCGTTATAAATATGAACAGCACCATAAGTATGACTAAGATTGGCAGCTATTTTAAGAACTTCGACGTTGGAACCAACTGAGCTGCATAATTGCTCTATTGCTCGAACTTTATCTTGTTTGAATGTTTCCACTGCCCAAGGCATATCAATGTTTTCGAAGTTTATAACATAATACATTTCTAAAATAGATGTCCACAGTACTTCGCGATCGCGGTACGTTACTTTAAGTGCTGTGTCGGAATCTACTATACTCATTAAACACTGAAGAGCTCTCAATTTTTTGTATTTATTTATATCTGTTTCATCATCAAATGCTATACGCGATAAATAAATAGCACCCATTTTAGGACAAGTTGCTCTGAGAATGTATTTAGCCGTTATTAATTCTTTGTAGTCCAGTCCAATACTTTTCTTACTGACCATTTCATCACTCCCTTTTTCCAGTATATTTTCCAATATTTGGATTCTTACAGAGCTGATGTTAACACTGTTTTTATCGGCAATTTCAGTTACAGCCTGGTTTATATCATACCGGGACATTTTGTCAACCAGTTTCGGATGCAAATACATTGCACGGATGAGTTGAACTGGTTCTGTTGTTAGTTGAACTAATTCTTCAGCAGCCCAATCAATTTTGTGCAGAACGTGTCTTGTTGACAAAGAAGAATGAAGACGTTCCATTTTTCGAACAGCTCTGTTACCAGGTTGCAAAGAGTCCCACTTCTGTGCGAACTGATAGCAAAGTTGTGCAGCTGCTACTTGATCTGCGCCTCGTGCGCAACCTTGCAGAACATAGAATAAGCACGCACCAGCCCATTCCATATTGGCAATATGTCTGACACATCGGTGCGCAGCCCGAAGAAGAGGTTCCTCTCGACTTGTTAACTGCCATGAATCAGACAACTTTAAGTTAGTATTAATTTTATCACGGGTTTTCATTGTTTGTTTTAAAGCATTGCTACAAATCATATCGCGGGCAGTTTGTATATCACTATCTAATGACAATAGAGATACTACTGGTAGCCACACTTCGTACGTTTCCAAAGTGATTTCTGATTTCAAATTGGCCCACATGTCATCTCTCGTGAAAAGATGAAACGGCAATCTGTAATGACCAATTTCGGGAAACATTCCTTTAGTTGAAAACATTTCAAATTCGTATTGTTGTGGTGCGCTTTTGCGTTTATATTCTTTTAGGAAATTTAATAAATAATATTCTTTAATATATCTGTTATCACTCGATTGCATTAATTCGTACATGCATATATAGGCTTCATAATAATAAGGATTTATAGAAACAAGCCGCCCATGAAGCGAAACCTCGCCGTTTTTCCAGAAATCATGCATAATATCCCGCAGAAATTCTTTATTTTTTATGCTCTCCCAAATTACCATACACCTTTTAAAGAGAGTTTTATCGTCGTGATGAATGTGGATTTGTCTATTACCCAATCCGTCAGTAAATGTTTCGTACTTTAACTCCCACGAACTTAAAAGGGCTATAAGCTGTAAGGACAGACCATCATTTATTGAGATATCTAATGTGCGGCAAATATCCACAAGTTGTTCTAACGTCAAATCTGGATTTTGTCTTAACAGATAAAACAGAATAATTTTTACGTCCCACGTTTCTTCCGTTGCGTCGGGCATTGCAATTTCTGCTAAGTTCATATTATACTTTGTTTTCAAGACGTAATGCGGAGGATATGATACTGCATTGCGAGAAACTTCATCGTCCAATGATAGTGCTTGTTTCGTTGCTGGCGATGATATGTATTGTGCCATGTTTTGTGGCATGGTGTCGTTTTGACCTTTCAGAATGTCTAAGAACCACATTACGCGGTCTTCTTGGTTCGACTCTAGAATTAGCAGCAAGCTAGTTAATAGCAATTCATCAACATCCTGAGAAATTACTAACTTTGATAACATTCTGGACAAAGCTCTCAATATATCTTCAGAATAAGTTGAATCTCTTGTTGCATTAATGATTAAATCAGCAGGAATTTTTAGACATATAGAGTCGTTCGATTGATAGACTTGCCTTAGGCTCTTTTTGTCAATCGTTTCCCGTGCAAGAATCTTTGAATAAATAGCAACCAAATCGTTTATTCCTGATGATACAGGAAGAAATATGTAATGGAATTTCCACACTGCCGACAATTTCTTCATGGTAGTGTTTGTTGCAAGGAAAGTATTCATGACATGTAAAATCTTAGTCAAAAAATAAATATATTCCTCTTCACAGTTATTGATGAGCTGTATCAAAATTTTACAACATGCTGATAGTTCTGAATGTTTTTTGTCGTGTGTGAACGACGCGAATAATGAAAATAAACGATCGGACGTATGCTGGTCAATAGAGGAAAAAAGCAACAATAATGATTCAATTAACTTTCTGTTTTTGGCACAAGAAGAAGTTCTGTGAAGGAGTTCAAACAGCGCCGAGTTGTTAGTCAGACTTAAGTTCATTAATCGAGTCAAAGACCGACTTTTTGTTGGGTCTATTTTATTCTCCTGTCCATAAACAAAATTAAGATTTAGGATTTCTTCGCAACACATACTATTCAAATCTTTTTTAATACCATGTGAATGTTTTAAATGGTACATATTTTCCAGTGTTTCAATTTGTCCCTCACTTAACATTTTGGATCCTTTGAAAAAATCTATGTAACATTTTTGTACTCCACTATCGTCCTGTACGTTATCCAATATGTGTTCGTATTTAGTTATTAATGATCCAATAACAAGTCGGCATTCTCTTCTATTCAAAGTTTTAAAGTACTTTAATGCTTCTTTTGTATCATAGTCCCGCAAACACCTGTCGATGTATAAAATGCTGCCATAATGTTCATATCCCATCATTATGTGAGTAACAACTTTCAAATCTTGTAGACTTACAATAGGTGCATTAATAATTTTGTGCAACACGAGAATGTAATCTGTGCATGTTGGTGAAAAGTTGTACTTTTTCAAAACTACCTTTAGATTTGCATAATTTAATTCCTCTTCTATTTCTCGTGCAAGACCACGTTCGAAGTCATTCAATGTAAAGTCGTTTTCAGCCATTGCAGCAGCCTTAGTAGCCAATTCTAGGATAATCTTGTTCCAAGGCACGTCTAACACGCGCAAAACATTCAAAAGACAGTCCAATTTATTTTGGGGCCCCCGAAACGCAACAAGCAACAAACTCAATCGTGTTTCATCAATGTTACCACCACCACTGGCTGCCTCATTCTGAATATAAGTTTGCAATATATCGTCAAGTTCTAAACAGAACCTGGTTGTGAAATTTGGCAAATAATCCTGTAGAAAATTGGCGAGATCTTCTGTGTAGCAACGATGCAACATTATTAAAATCACTTCAGTAGGGCTTTGAGAACTTAGTTCTCCCAAAAGCATGTTAATTTTGTATTTGTCCTTTAACTCCATTATATACATGATGCGATCTTTTAATAAATCTAAGTCATCCATTGAAGTTGGAATTATGGAAACTGTCTTTAGTGACATGTCCAGTACGGATTTTATATCTTCAATGAATTTCAATCCTATCTTAGGCCAGTAAGATGACTTTTCTAACAAAAAAACTCTTTCTGTAGCCCAGCGAACAAATAAATCAATGAAGAATGGATTCTCATCTAAAAGTGGTGGTATCAAGTTTCTCAAGCATATGAGCAATGATCCCATTTTTGCATTTTGTGGAACAGCATTAAGTATTTTTAAGACATCGCAAGCAACAAAACATCTTTCAATTTGTGCATACTTTAGCCAACACATACACGCCAAATCAAAGTCAGAACTAGTTACAAACATCACAATTAAATCAATGAGATTAGCATCAACTACATTGACATCTTTATAGGATGGAATGTTTCGAAAATGTATCAATTCTAACATATCTAATGCAATAATGAGATTATTTACATCAAATAAAATCTTATCACCTTCTGAAAAGGCTCTTTTTTGTAATATAAACAAAATATTCTTGAGCATAATATCATTAGAACACAATAGCTTAAAATTATTATACAGGAATTGAAGATCTTTTATTTCATCATAGAGGAATTTTATTTTGTTCAGTACTTCACCTGACGGTTTCGCAATTGGGTCTTGTTTTAAAATATTATCAATTATTGTTTTCAATTGAGCCTTCAGCAAATCTTCAGACTGTTGTTTCTTATCTTTCTGAACAGGATCCGTGATTTCATCTTCTATACCATGGAATGACTTTTTTTGGATACATTGCACCAAGGCCTGTAAGATAAAAAAGACCATCAATAAAAATCAAGAACATCAATATAATATTTACACATAATGTCCAGTGCTGGGCGGGCTGTGTCTATCCTCCGTGGCTTGACATGGGCCGAAAATGCTGTTGTAGATTGGAGCGGGTGCTAGACAGACCAGACAACACGTCTTGGGTACATAGGGTCGACAAAGGCGTAAGCTGAGAATATGCTGTGAATTTGCTCTACAGGATGGCTCATTCAAATCGGTCAGTATGGGAACGTCTGAAACTATAAGACATACGCAGATTTGTTCTTAGGAACCATGCCACTGATTTTGATAAAAAGAAAAACTGCATTCATACTTTATTTGAAAATAGAACTGTATTCAGCTCGGGAATCGAACCCGGTTGCTTTGAAAAATAAACTTGCACTTTTCACTTTTTCTTTTTAAATATCGATTGTGTATGTCTTAAGCTGTAAATGTCCTTATGAAACATGATATTGAAAATGAATAAAATGCATTGCTTTGACATACTTTAATTTATCATAGTAGGTGTTCGAAGTGACCACCGTTGTTTTCAATACAATATTCAACATGTTTAGGTAACAATCTTAAATTTCATATTTTCATGTGGTGATATTGTATTGAAAACAATGGTGGTCACTTCCAGAAGTTATTTTTTCAAAGCAACCGGGTTCAATTCCCGAGCTGAATACAGTTCTTTTTTCAAATAAAGTATGAATGCAGTTTTTCTTTTTACCAAATGCAGTGACATGGTTCCTAAGAACAAATCTTCGTATGTCTTATAGTTTCAGACTTTCCCATAATGACCGATTTGAATGGGCCACCCTGTATAGCTGTGATGTGATGAACAGACTGATGAAATGGAAGCTAGTGTTTGAATACATTGTCACTATGCACTTCACCTGCCTCATAAAGAAAATCACTGTAATGTAGTGTTTTGTTGCATCCATCCCCACAAATGTGGCGTCAGACGGAACTTGTTCATTCTACAACGCTACAAGTTCTCAGGCCAATTGGAAGGGTAGCTTAGACTTGGTAGGTTGCTTAGACCTTTGTATTTTGAGAAATGATGGGACTGACAATTAACACATAGATGCAAAGCTGTGGATAAGAGCATTAGGGCCAGAAACTTTCCAATTGTCCTCCAAAGTGACAGCTAGCAAACATTCTTTTATTGTAACTTTACCCTTGACATTTGAGGTACAAATTATTAATAAACATATCACTTTAGTGAATTAGCAGTTAGTTCAAGGAGTAAATAAAATGGTGTACAGAAAATACTAACATACAAGTTTTGAGTCTTTTTAACATACAAAAATTCATTACTCCAACCCATTTTTTATTACAATTTCAACTTCATAATAAAAAGAATCAAAATTTGTGTTTGTTGGTAAAAAGCTGAAAACTAACTCACCTCATTATTTTCAAATATCATAAAATAAAACTTGTTGTGAAATGTTGCTACTGGATAATACTCTGATAATTGGGTTTTAAACGCGAGGGTCATTTTTGAAAAATCTGAATCAACAAACCAAATGTTTTGCCTTTCAACAAGTATGAGAATATCTTCCCATTGTAGTATTGATGCTGCATGGTCAGTGATTGGTGTTGACACTGTATCTTTGATACCAGTATAGGGACATTCCCACATCAACATACCCTCCTTTACATGTACAGTAAGACCATTAACAAATACTTTTTTATCAGATGCTATTGGTGTCTGCATGATTTTGTCAACATTAATTTGCAAAGCTGTATTTCCTTCCTCCATTTTCTGACGCAATTCTGCTATTGAAGATGAACATAGCAGATTTTCTCCACTCTCACTAGCAAATAATACAGCTTCATCTTGGAAAGTCAGCTTGTTCAATTTAGCCCAAGTCTCTATCATAAATTCTGCCGATTTATTCTGATGTAAATCAATAACCATAATTTTACTAGTATCTAGTAATAGCCATAGCAAATTCTGATGAATTGCGGCGTCTAGTGCATTTCCTAAAAGATCAAACTGTACATCATCTTCGGTACCAATAGTTTCTTCGAGATCTCGGCCTGTTGAATCGATGTTTACAACGTGAACTGTACATGTTTTTACGAAAATTAGCTTAGGATAACACAGTAGAATCTTCAAACAACTTTCTTTTAAAAGGCCATTAAATCGCCTTTGCACAGTATTACTGTATTCAATCATCGTTGAATATACCGGTTCGTTTTTAGTCAACTTTTACTGCTTTACTGGAAACACAAAGTCAAAGACGGCAAAGAACAACGGCTAAACATTTCAAAACAGTTTTGTATATAAATGTATATTGTGTCACACTGACAACCGGAAGTTTCGCTGTTGTTTGACGTAATATGATATCAGTATCTCGTCAGAACTGACATATATATGAATGAACGATATAACCATAAACAAGTGTCCAGTGATGTGACTCAAATATTTTTTGGCGTCATCTTCGTTTGGCTAACTGCATTATAAACATAATAAATAAACGTTTATGTATATTTTGGCTATAAAATCATAGCATTTATTTTTTAAAACATAATAATCACGTCTCACTGAATATAAATGCCACATGGTACACAACAACACTAAAAATGTAGCAACACCACGCTTAACCTGGCAACACTTTGTTGGCGGCCATGATGATCATAAATTCAACATGGCGCTCGGTTGTGCAAAGTGTGTGAGTGTGAAAGTGCAGTGAAATTATGTTATTATCAATTGTTATTAGTGATAAATTAAGTGTTTTAGTGTGTAGTGTGTGATTTAATGCTGCGACAAACTTATCATGGCTTTGGATTTACGCCTGCATTCACCTGCAGGCGCGGAACCAGTTGTTTATACATGGCCCCTCACGTCAGGTCATGGCTCGGTAAGGAAATTTACAAACTTGTGTGGCTTTTATTTTACAGTACATATTTGTGTTTCCTATCAATGCTGTGCATTGAATTGATTTGCAGATTCAGTTATTGGTTAGCAACGAGTAGCGATCAGTGTTTTGTAACAAATGTCATGATAGAGTTGTGTACATTTATTTATTTGTATTACTTTAGTCGTTGTATATCTATACTTATCTACACTACTAAAACATATTTTAGGTGTATCCAAAGTTAGCGAAGAGTACTGAATGGTAGTGTCGTATATTAAAAAGCCATTACTTGAACTAAAACCGAGAAAGATGCTTCTTGAGTTCTCGTGATCATCGATGGCAAAGTGTATTGACCTCGTGTTTTGTCAAGGTGCCTGCCTTTTTCAAATAACTAACTAGTCGCATCTTATTTTCTTTAAACTTTCATAATACATTCAGAAATCGGAACATTTGCATATATTATGAAGTGTTTCAGATTGTTATCAATGCACTCTTGTTGCCAACTAAGTTTACAAATAATTAAAATCGAAAAAGGCTAAAAAAACACATGCAGATTATTCTCCTAGGTGTAAAATGCTTAGAATATTGCTATCATTTAATACATCTAGATAATAACACAATAAAATTACACTAAAACAATAACAAGCTCAATGTTTATTATTTGTACTATAACCTCATTATCAAGTGAATTTTTATACTAGTTGGAAATAATTTTAGAGTATTGTTTAAAAATAATTTCATAAAATTGTTTTATGTCGAGATAAGTATAAATTATATTTTATAACAATCATTACCTGCAATGCACTACTGCACCACTAATGATTAGTACAATAGTGACCTAATTATTTCAGTCCAGTAAATTATACTCCACTGACATATTAGTTTTAGTATAGAAACTGTAGTTTTAAAATAGTGAACTATTTCATTAAATACAATTTCATATGACTTATCTAAATTATGTTACAGAAATTGTAGTGTGACTAAGAAATCTAATATTTGTTTTAGTTAACTTCACAAGCACAGTGTTTTATTAGAATACAATGTTAGAGAAGAATATACTATTTGATAGATATATTAGTATGATGTGACTTGATTTCTTTTGAAATGGTGACCAAAAACATTGTTATTTTTGTTATACAATTTATAACTTTATGTAAATTGACATAATAATGTTGAGAAGTATGACAGTTTTATATTACAGGATTATCTTTGTGGGTGAAGACAAAATTAGTATAATTTCATTGACAAATTGGAACCAATATCATATATTGTAAAAAATATGAGATACTAATTTGGCATGATAATTCCATTGAATCCTAAACAACATGACATCAATTTATTTAGTATGTAACCTGTTTATAAGAAACAGGAGTTAACTTATTAGTCCCATTACACATTGTTGTGCTAATTCTAGAAATTTATACCCACTTACTTAAAAAATAGCATACTTAATTTTTTCTGTGGGAAAAGTAGTACCTACCAGTAGTTATTCTCAATAGTGGGACATCCTAATGAAAGTATGTAGGTTAATTACTATTCATCACTTATAGCCATATTACTCAGTTAACTGCCTTGGCTATTGCTAGTCATTTTTAGATGTAGATTAATTCTCTCAGGGGCAGATCTTACCCATCAATGTGATAACAAATAACCTGTATTCTTTTATGCATGATGCATTTGCTCTAATATAATACAATGTATATATTGGATCTGAGGGTAGAACTTGGGGCACCAATATACACAATGATTGATAACAGTTCACAAATGTGTTAAGAATACACAATATTGATTTCATTCCCTTTTATATTGTTACAGGACAAACACGACGGTGCTTTGGAAATAGTAGAAACAATAAGGTCAGTAAAATTAAATTTTTATGGCAAAGAAAGGTACAGTCATGACTATAAATAGTAAACAACAAGCAGTTTCATGTGATCCATGATTTACTTGGTGCCGATAAATATTATTGCCTGTTATTATTATTTATAGTAAAAAATATGAATGCTATTTTGTTTAGATATTTATTGCCACTTGACTGTACCTACTGCATAAACAAGTTCCAAAAATTTTGTAATAGATATTCAATTGTTGTATTAAAGCAGGATTTGCGACATGTCTGTTACTTTCTTCTAGAGTTTTGTGCCATATTTACTGAGTAGAAAAATGTTCACTTGAATATACTGGAATACATGGGGTTTGGATAAAAAAAACACCCATTTTATTTTATGGTCACTTCACAAATTGGATTAGAACTCCTTGATTGATGCTTGGTTTCAATTTTAAAGACTAATATTGTGTTGATGTAATGTCTCTTGTATCTCCAAGACTGATTTGTCTGTTGCCATATTGAATTCTTAGAATAGATCTTGGAGCCAAATGTTAATACATACATACCAATGTGCAGTTCCCACATAGGGTATTCAAACTTGTTATTATGAAATTAAGTATTAATGATAAAACATGCATTTTGATATTTCATACTCATTTATATCTCATAATTGATGATGTGCTGTGAGCATTGTCTTTGGTATTTGCGTACCCTTTGTTATTCTCAGTGTCTATGACCTAGGTTATGGGAAAATGCAGATAATGAAATCTAATTTATGGACTACATGTACAGTAGAATGGATGATGTTAATCTTATCACCTAAGTCACGAAAATGGTGTCAGGCATAAATGCCTAGTTACTGTGGAAACTTTGCTAACATGTCATATTTTTATTTATTTTTTAATATTTTAAGAGAATTAAAAGTAATAGACGTCTCATAAACGATATAATATTTTATTGCTAAACAAAATATTTAAACATTGTCAAGGCAATGTCCATGATACAAAATCTGGCCATCTCCTTTTCTTGCTAGTACCATAGGCAGCATATCTTTAGTCAATAATTTTTACGATTAATACATGTAAGTAGGCACAATTGATTAAATTACATCCCTTTACTCAGATCTCGGGACTCACGAAAAAGCTTAGTTTTATGCACTAAATGTTACATTTTTGCAAGGACTAAATTTATTTGCTTCATATTTCGATTAAAACTTCAGAATCACTTTCAGAAGGAGTATTCAGTTTTTAGATATTGTACTTTAAATAAAAAAGTAAATAACAATTAATAATATCATTTTGTTTTGCAACAATATGGGAATAGCAATATAAGTAATTCGTGAATTTACTAGTACATAATGTGAAGGACATAAGGCCATTGACCGGCGGCGGCGCAATTCGTTGTGACGACATCACTAGGTACTTTATCATTGGCCGGTGGATGTGTTTAAATTCGGTATGAGCCGTTTTGTATGAGCACGTGGTTGAAAAATTCGTTAAATTTTAGTTTACACTGGCCTGGTTTACCATCACCTGTGGCCATAAAGTCGGAAATAAACTGGGGAACCTGTTTGACGAGTGCTCGGTGGGATCGCGAGTCGCGCTGCTCGGGTCACCTCCCCGCGACCGGACGCGCTCTCACCCCATCGTGACCTTGAATGTAGCCCCGATTTGCCTGCTGCCTCCGCGGTTATGATACAATGAGCGTCTGTGAACCGCAATTCTAACTCGAATACATGTCTCTGTTTCATATACCTCGCAATCTATGTTCCTATAAAGGTGATGTAATAATCTTTCATGTACATATGGTGTTGTTCATTTTACCAAAATTCAGGTACACTTAGTAGGTTCTAACTTCAATCTCTTATGGTGAGATGTGGGTACTTATTTTACAAACATATTACAATCGTTTAGAAGAGTAAATAGTAACTAATTAATGGGATTAAATTAGATGCATTGTATTGAATTGTTTACATTGTCACCAGATGGGTGTGCGAAGATCTGCCGGAGATGAAAGCCGCGTTGGAGAACAACATACTATGCGACTTCGACACGCACTCCTACGAGAGCATGAAAGCTCTATGCGACCGCTTCAACCGCGCCATCGACTCCGTTGTCGCATTAGTGAGTACCTACCTATTTCTAATTACCCGTATGTTACATGCCTTTTTAAAAATCCCTTAAGCAGCTCCGTTTTTCCTGGCGTTTTTATAAGTAAATGAAAGCGCCAACTTTACCGTGTACCAGAGTCAAAAAAACGTTATCAACTAAATCTGTATTTAGCTTTTTAGTTCTATTAGTTATCAAACACTGGATTTCTTAGCCTGAAACATAACGCAAGGCACGGCAAGTTCATTATTTACTGTGTATGTTATGCCCGATTTCTAATTCTCGTTCATTATATAATTTAGCACCTCGCACCAACATCGCGAGTACGTATTGTATTCCAACTACCCGTTCAAGTAAAACGTAATACAAGTTTTCCATTCCGTTTGTTTCTAACGAAATCTAGGAAACTTGTTAGTTACGATGGATACCGTACTAACAAGCAAATATTACATTAAAATTTACTTTTGACAAGCATAATAACATTTGGGTATCACTTATTTGGTAGTAAACTGTGTTTGAATAACTCAAGGTCGAAACGGGAAACAAACAAATTTAATAGTTCTAGTTATTTATTTAGCCGCCCCCAGTGCACGTGTTGTCCCTTCGCCTACCTGAGTCCCTTCAATTGAATAGATCATAAAAACATTTGTACTGCAGTTGATTTTCTGTAGTCGTACTACAAAAGAAAGATCGCTGACAACTGCGCTATCTATTCATTTTGCTTTGCACAAAACGAGTTTTTATGGGCCTTTTTTGTACCCTTCGTAACAGTTGGTCTTGCAGCCGCGATTGTAATTACTCACCCTGTTTTCTTTCCTTATGTAAGAGTTTCATGCCTTTGAAACTGTGCAACAAATCTGCTCTGTTTAGAAAGCGTCAATTATTAAATAGAATGTTGGCTGAGCAGGCGAGCGCTTGCGTCACTGGACGTGACCTCCACGTAGTTTATTCCGGGGTTCACCTCCCACTGCGGCCGTAATCCGACATTACACATTCATTATTTTTATCCACAACGCGCGAGGAATTTGTTGTTTTCCGGCCGTGTTATGATTTGTTGTCGGATGAAAGTGAAAAGTGGGCACAGAAAGGCGGCCCGGCGAAGTAGGGTATGTATGGCCCGAGTGGGGTGGGGAATTCACCGACCCGAGGTGACCTACATTACACTGCACATCAATAGGCGCCTGCTACGTATGATGCATTCTCAGGCCGGCAAGCTATTATATTATATACACGCCTCTGCAACGCAATATTACTTTTCATCCAATGTATTATTATTTATGTTTATGAAAATCAGATCAATAAATCAATAAAATTGTGCGCAGAAATCAACAGATAGCGTTTTTATTGCTGAATTTGTATCACGTGTAGTAAAGGAGGTCAGGCCATTGAGAGATGCGTGGCTAGTGCGTTGATCGTTCCATCCACCCCAGGAGGTGGCCACCCTCGCCTGTCCGCACCCGCCGCGCCCATTCCACTTCTGTCGCTCGGTCATCGCCTTCTGCCAGCCGGATCGATTCTAATCAATCCATCAAAATGCTGTTAACACACCTTTGTTTGTATGTTGTGCAATTAACTACTTACTACATTTGACGCGCCTAATTGGTTAGAAACTTTATAAATATGTGCTGCTGTACAGAACATAATAACCTCACGTACATGAACACTTGCGGGATGGATAGATAGAAACTTTGGTGACGTAACGTGCCCTAGGTCAATTCTGGCTTAACAAGTGGCTTGCGTGGACAATTTGACAGCATATTGATGATAGTGGTTAGTCCATCGCTTAGTAAGCCTCAATAAATAACTTTTCGTGTTCTAAATATCTCGTTTATTTACAGAAATAAATACAGCTGTTAGTGTTATTTTTGCGTCCCATAACAATGTTGTGCATTATGCAAAGTACACCTCGTCATTTATAGGAATATAATTTCCACGGAACGAAACACACCAGTTAACACAATATTGTACATGATGTATACACTGTTCTCGAAGTGAATGAACGGTATTGCAATTCGACAAATACCAGTAAAACAGGTTTTCCATAATGACATATTATTCGTATTAAACTGACGTTACTGGGTAGTTTGCTTGGACATTATTGTAAATACTACGCACTCTTTCTAGCCGCATAATTAACAATACTAATTAACCTTAAATGCATTGCGTAGTTAGTAATGTTCTACTGCCTACCACCTACATAAGATAATTGTGTCTAATCTTGATCAAACACGGAAGCAACTAAGATAGTGACTCTTGACTCGAGTACGCGTGATTATTTATTATCCACAACATCGGTGTAAAATATAAATAATGCTAGAAAAAACTGAATAATTTTGTATAAATAAGCAATCTTCATTCGAATTATGTATCTACATTTAAATACACTATGTATCTACATTTACCTACGCCGTCGTAACACAGACGTGAATGATTCGTGTGACAAGGGTTCACATAGTATTTTGTTATTATATTCCTTCAGCATCAGTTGTAATTTGGATTTACATTATCAACATAACCGAACCTTACCATTTCGTGGCTTTGCATAATATTGTACCTACTACGTATACGTAAATAAAGCGTGGATGGGCTGTAGCTTACTTATCTGTTACTGGGACACGCAATCGGAAGATTTTCCTTGTACATACTTCTAGTCTGACATTTTAACTTGAGCATATTAACTAGGTTGCCAATTTACGCCTTGTACCGAGCTGGGATCGCAGTACATTGTATTTTATGTGTGTACTTCTGTATGAAGTTATAAACTATATAGGTCATAAGTACATGCTAGTACATAGTTGACGTGTTATCGTTAATTGCCACCGCCGCCACCGTCGCCGGTTATCTGGGAAGGTCGCCGGGCGGCGAGCTCACCTTCAGACGGCCTGCTCGCGCCGACGACTCCAGCCAGCCACTGATCACGCGGAACACAAATAATAACTTACTAACTTACTCTGTAACAATTCCATGGGTGGAACACCTGCCAATAGGTATAACGCCGGCTTCATCTGGTGAATATTGCCGTTGCCATTGCGATACTCATCAGATAGTTTTGTGTATGACTAGTATTTGCCTCTCTTACGCCATTGCATAAGACAGGCATGCCATTAAATTATATCCATGTCGTGATTAGCATTGTTCAATCATTTTTCATTAAATATAACGGTTATTTAAAGTCATCTTAAATTTATGACCACGCCTTGAATCGATGTATGCAGAGTAGGTACTTTGGATTATAAAAACACCTGCGTAATTAATTGTGAAAAAGTTACACCACCAACGAGCGTAATGAAAACTTCCACACAGCACTGGGCAATTTTCGTAAGAAGTTTCGCTTTTGTTTTGAATTTATATTATTGTTTTGATTCCAATTTTAGCCCGCCGGTAGGCTGGCGGGTACTTCGCGGTAACGTAATGGTAAAATATTGATTTACAAGTGGCCCTTGTCTCTGTTAACGTGCCGGCGAAATTATGACAACACTCACCTTTAAGTAGGCCACGAATTACACGTGCTTTAATTCATCGCCCAAAGCCCATCTGCTTATAAAGCGAACGTGGGCGTTTGTTTGGTTAGGTGGCTATAAATAGGGTTCGGTAGCTGTTGCAGATACAAAACATATCCTACTTAATTTATTGTATTAATTCACCTGAGGCTTGAAATTTCAAGAAGATATTATTTTATTTAAACCACATATTATTATCTCATTGCTGGCACCAACTTCAATGAGCAAATTGGAAACAGATACAAATGTCACCTTCAACTATTTACAGCAACCGAGTAATGAAAAACTGAGCTCGTTTCTAGCTACCTACTCAATGTGGAAATTTGGAAGAACTCAACGAGGAAAAATGTTGTATAGGTGTTATTAATGAATTATACGAGGAACAGAAAATATTAACAGCGTTGAATGTAACTACGATTGATTTGAAATAACACATTATATGTTTATATTATGTAATATCTGTATCATGGAAAGATGTTGAGCCTGTACAGTACTTCCTACATAAAGCAAAATTTCTAAAAATAGTATCGAGAACTTTCACTTTTAGAAGAAGAGTTGTTGAAACTATGTCAGTTGAAACATGTGCAGTGCGTAGACAGCGCGATGTTGTACCGCGGCGGCGGCGGCGGGGCGTCTTGTAGTGGTGTAAGGTGATGCGGCGAATGTGGGGCATCGCGGGGAAGCCCGCGGGGCGGGGAGGCACTGCCAGCAGGAGGGAGACACGAGGGCAAGATGGCGGCAACTTCGCGATCGATGTCCGCAGACGCGGACTGATGCTAACTCTATTTATACACGTCGCATACCACTCCACATGTTGACTGACGCACAGAAACGTCAAATTATCACTATATTCAAACACAATCCCGCCAACAGCGTGTCAATTAGCCACAATTAGATATATTACACCATGCATCGCGAAAGATGGCAGGTGCGCGATGAATGAGGGCCCCGCTGCTTGACTCCAAACAACTGCTAGAACCGCCCGACAGACGATAGATAGCGGCACCTGCCCTGACCCAACCGTACTACTTGCCTTTATTAAGACCCATATTTCTGTCTTACACTAATTATGATAGACCCAATTCCAACATTTTATAAACACCTTGCGGTTCAATTTAATCTAAAGTGGTTTATAATTGGTGGGTTATTCCTTCTATGTTATTGGCGATATTGATAGACATGCAGCTGCTACATTATTTAGTTTCAATAGTTGCTGTTTTAACGAAGCGGCACAGATTAGTGATTTGGCGCCAAAATTTTAATACATATATAACAAACATTCACAGTATCATTTACCTGGGAATATACATTGTTATTTTTTATTATGTTACGTAATAATGTGTCTATTAACAATACTAGTGTGACCTCAATCATCGCATCTACATATTAAAGAAGTTTGAGAGTTAGCCCTTAGATTTAAATAATAATGTTTCCACAGCTTAAGGTATTGCATTAAAAGACAATAGTTAACTTTGATTTTGTTTTCTACGGTTATTATTATTATGAAGCTCTCGGCTATAAGTGTGAAGGTATCAATCAGTTTTGTGTTGTTACCCACCTACTTATTTTGAAATCGATCCGTGAGTATCTTTCATACACAGTTTAATCAGATCGTACGGTGCCATATGATTGAGCTCAGCGTGCAATAATCGCATTGACGACGACCTTAACCTTGGTTGGGCGCTGTACTTATGTATTGTACTACTTCGTATCGTCCTGCCTCTTATATCTAACCAGTTCCAATATACACTGACCTTGAATATCAAGGCGGCTGCCTGCCACAATAGTGCTTAGAGTACCTCTTGTTTGTGGTTGTGAGATCACGAGTGCTTCAGTGCCACAATACATAACATCCTGAGCGAAGTACTCGTAACGCTTACAATGCTAAAACATCTCCCGTTATACAATAGCGAATATATTATTATTTCAACCATTATTTACTCTGAAACTGCGAGTGTCGACTAGGATCTGTCGAGAAGGCTGTCTACTAACCCACAATACAGTTACGCTAACACTTTGATACATTCACCTCTCGAGTTCGTAATAAGGCAATCACAGCAATGATCACACGTGTTTTAATTGCAATGTCAAATGGATTCCGCCTCAAGATTGGGTTTAAAATAAACAGTACACTTTACTGATCATTATCATGTCAGCCCACTGACGTCCATTGCTGGACATATGCCTACCCATAGGCGTTCTTATTGGTACTTCTGCATAAAACAGTACCTAGAGAATTATAATGCAATGACCCCATGCACATAAACACTAACAAAACGATATTTAACAAACTTTGCCTGTTACAAACCTAACTGTTAACAATACTTACCAGGGTTTTAATTATCAAGAAAGTGAAATTTTACCGGTTTATTCAGTATACAAATATAAAATAACCTCTTTATTTAACTATACTTGTTACTAATATAAATTTAACTTATTACTTTTTTTTAGTAAAATAACGACATATCCAATATAAACAATTTGATGCACAATTTTTTTATATATATCGGTGCAGTAATATGCTCCAGTTACTGTCTGTCCATCAGCATTCCACCGGTGAATTAATATGTATCGTGCACCTTAAAACCAGTTTCAGTGATACGACTAATGGCCGACCAAATTCTTGAATCGGTTGCGTTTTACATGCACCGTAGAGTGGTTGAGATTTTCAAGGCGGTCGGGTCGTCATTGTCCGCCGCCGCCGCCTCCGCCGGCTTCGGCGTGGTCGGTGAAGGCGGAGTGGAAGAGCGAGCGGCCCGAATGTGGGGGCGATGACCGCGATGTCGGCCTGACGCGAATGTCTCACGCCGTGTTAATGACCTTTTTTTTGGCTGCGCAAGCGCAACAACCGACGCACGGCGCGACGGTTCGCCTCTATGCCCAAAAGTCGGAAGTTAGAGTTCAATAGAACGGATTATATTGTTGCATTGTACAGTTAATATTTTTGCTAGCTGGAATACAAATGATTCGTTTCTAAGCTTAAGGTATTATAGAGAGGAGCTTTTGTTCCATAGCAAGTTTAGGATTTTTGGGACAGAATCTAATATTGCCATCATAGTTAAATTGCTACACGTTAAACTCCTGCTTTCGTTTATTTAATGTGACCTATTTCTCGAACAAAAACAGCAATGCTGCAATAACAGAAATTGAACCAAATTACAAAACAACTGCGCAGTTACTTTATTTGACATTTTCACCGTTGTGTTGGGTCTTTAATCTGTTCTTTGGTTATACCCGGAATTGTTTACACGTGCCAGTAAACATTCTGTTTAGTCATACATTTTTTTACTCACCGGAAATTGATCATTTTGCATTATATGTATGTACCTACAAGGTACATGCTTTTACGTCTAAGGTAAGCGACACTTTTAGGTACCTAGCTTCTTATTTTTTACTGTACAATTGGGTTTTCACGTGGAAAATTGTAAAGTAATTTTACTTGTGTACCATTCACAATAGGTGTAAGGTAAAAAAATGTATTTGGTAAGCAGTTACATCAACTTTGCCGCTTCATTGTAAGGACCACTTTCTAATTTTCTCCGAGTTGAATACCTAGTCAGTGGTCGCCGCGTCGTTGGCGACGTTGCTGGAAAATGTGACGCAACCAACAGCCTTTTTATTTGGGTTGTGTCTATGAGTGTACGTATTCAAAGCAGGCGTCTGTTCCTACTACCCATTGCAGACCTGGAATGCACAAAGTTTGTTAATGTATTCGTGTGTTAGACTTACGTTGTGGTGCGAGTATTCATGCATTACGTCACACGTCGACCATGCTTGTTTCGAAACACGTGAGAAAGGCTCATTTTCATTCTGGGACGTGACTATCTTAATCAATTCTGGGTGTAAAGAATTCTCTACTATTATTATCTGCCTAGTGCTGGACGCAAATTCCTACTACATTAGTTCATCCACGGATTTAAAATAAGCTAAGTTTGAATACGTTTTATGGGCCAATTTATATATATGTTTCCGGCCGAATTTTAAAACTGATTTTACAACTCATGCTTCCAATGACGTTCCGGATTCGGACAGTAACTGAATCCGGAAAAACTAGCTCAAAAATGCGTTTCAGAATTATACCGTGGATGATATTAAAATAATAGGTATATAGTTAGTACCATAATGATAAAAAGGACATCATGTCTTCCAAGCTTCATAAAAAGCCAGTTCCGAGAACCCAACTGTATTTTTATGACAAGTGAGCCTCATGCTGCGGCAGGTGGCCGCGGCTTGTTCTACTAGGCTTTATGTTCGAACTTCGAACGGATATTATATAATAATAAACAGTTGTCCACTGCCGTATGCCGTCCTGCTTATTATACGAAAGTATTCCTAAGCACCTACCTACATGTACTTTCCATTCCTTAATCACACAATGACTGCAGATAATTTTGACTGTTTACATTATGCAATATGCATACCGAGACACTGACACACCATCGAATATTGGGTCAAAGTTTGAACAACTGTAATACTGCTAAGAGTATGGCACTGTCGGCCAAAAAAGTGGAAACTATACCAGTTTTATTAACACTTCCAGTGTCTCTGAAGTATCGTTAAGGTAAAACTTATAATGACACATTCGTAATAAGGTTTTACCATGCATCTATGTGCATACTTCTATAAATAGTATTTTAACTATTCTGTACGTGTAATGACGCAATAGAAATACGACATAGGATGTCGACATTACCCGGTGTACTGGTATTCTGAATGACGTTTTCCGATGTTTTTCATCATGTATCTGCAATATAATAACACTAACATCACATTACAGTGGTTTGGTCACAGGTTATTGTTCGTTTCTAAAAATGATCAAATTAGCAAACTAGGTACATCGCGAAAATTCTCACTGTGTTCAATTTTGTTTTTTAGGTCATCAAAATGTTTACATATACAATAGGGGAACCGAGGTAGTGCAGAGATACGTTCCAAAAATATGTTAAATAGCACCAACACGCTCCAAGCATGTTTGTTTACATGTACTTATCTACATTGTGCACCGAGCAGTATGCATGCGTGCCGGGATCAAACGTAGCGCAAGACCCCACTGACCAGTGACATTCCCCCATTAAAAAAAGTTCCTTGTATTGATTTTTTTCTCAAGCTCCCCCTAACCTACTTATGCGTGCGATCCTGAGGGGAATTTTAAATGTGCTAACTGGATGTTGCTTAGATGTGCACAATTCAAAATTTAATTTAACTTTGATCGCAGTTTGATTATATATTCAAGTGTATGCTTCTTTTTATTCATACTGGCATAAGGTGTATGGCGATTACTTAAATGTATATGAAGATACCTATAAATTTTCCTTCCGTATTATTTAGGTACTGTTTTATTATTCCATTGGTAGGGCAGTACACAAGTAGAAAAACATCCTACCAGTATACATAGCTGTATGTTTATTTATTTATGGAGGAAATAGCTACATCAACATGTTTACCTGTGTAGGTTGATACTCGACATTTTCTATAGGCCCACGTACCTACTTGAATATGTGTAGGCTGTAACTCGGTGAATTTCGTAATACGAATGCCAAAGATTTAGATAAATACAGTAAGTACATTTATACAAGAAACGAATTTCGGATACAATCTACGATAATGTAAAAAAAATAGATTATAGTCGTATACTGTAGTATACGTTTAAACCTGCAATTTTAAAATTATGTAACACATACGACAACTTAAATAATTGACTTTATGAACAAAATTCTGCCATAAGCCTATTTCGTTTCATCAACCATAAGATACAAATGAGGCCGCGAATAAAATACCTACTGACTTTCACAAGAATGCACTACATGCATATTATGTTCAATTTGAAATAATTCACACGATAGAAATCTGAACACACATCAAGTTTAGGTTGTAAGTCCGCGGGCCAAAGTACGCGCGTGGCGACGCGACCTCGCCGGCGACGACGACGGTCGACGGCTCAGGGCGGTATTGATTTTCTACTCGGGGCTAAATATAGCTATACCCTTAGCTACTTACTTACAGCAACACACACTCCATGCCGCGGCTATTGTGACGTGTTTGATAACTGCAACTTCTAGGGACTGCGCAATTTAACGCATGTAAACACGCTGTTTAGAGAGCATGATCACTTTAGAGAGCGTTTCGCATATTCAAGATAATATGCGTACAATACCTACACAAACTCATGGCCATAAACCTTTGCACATAGAGCATTTTGTATGAACGTCATTTAGTGAAGAAAAACGAAGTATTAGTGTTTTTATATCACACACAAAATCTATAAATTGACATAGAACACCTGAAAAGTTACATCGGTCTTTCTTGTGTTTAATGTTGTTTCCACGGGAGGCATATTTATTGATAAGCATATTCACTGTACCGGTAAACGTTTATATTACAGATATATACATAATAAATAAAACATGAGGGACTACAAAGTTTTTGCGATACGATTAAAAAGTGTTAATTTACACCTCACATTACGAACTCCAACATCAAAGTCATTGTCTTATAAGACCCCCGATATCGCTGCGTGACGTCGCCATTTTGAATAATGTATTGGAGTTGATGACGAATGTGTTCACCTGCAGCGAGCGGTACAAGCTGGGGCCACTTCCTGCAGCGCTGGCGCATCGCCGCGCTCTATGCAATGCACGTGCTCACGCCACTCTACTCGATTTCTATCTTTAGCCAAGCGAATGACCGCTCGGCAACAACTAAATGGCTGCGTAACTCAATGCAATTAAAACATGGCTAAAATCGACCTTGAAACGTTGAAACTCATCGAGGTAGTCGACTCCGTTTATGACGTATTCAATCGATCGACCTCTCCGCCTCGTGTACAATGTCAGGGACGCCGAATGTTTTCTATTTTATGCAATATCATATCATAATTCCTCGTAAGATTCTTTGTGTTTTGTTGACAAAAATTTTAGTCTTTCTCGGAACCATTTTACTTTTACGATGACGGAAATTTTTCTATAGCCTTTTACTAGTCGCTCGTTATCTTTCAAACTTTCTTCCTACGTATTATCTTTACAATGAGAAAGCAACTTTAATCTCGACGTCAGAGAAAATCTTGGCATCATTTCCTCTTTTCCATAGCAAATGACTTTTGTATTGTATGATGGAACGAAACGATTTTTTGTTGTAATATTATAACGGTATTATATTATGTGTTGGTATTTTCTTTCAGGAAAAGGGTACATCGCTACCTGCACAGCGGTTAAACAAGTACCCGTCGCGTGGCTTGTTGAAGCACATCTTGCAGCAAACATACAACCAGGCTGTCGTTGACCCAGACAAGCTCAACCAGTATGAACCATTCTCACCTGAGGTAAGGACTGTCTGTTTTTCTATCATAAACAAAAAGATTTTACTATAAAAAACGAAAAACTATGACGAAGAGAGGCGAAACGAGTATGAAAAACAAAAAACATTATCTCTTTTCAAAATTACTTATTGTTATTGTATAACTGATCATACCAAGAAATTTTATTGCAAACACGTTTGTAAGTTCTTATCAAGGTAACGTAACACCTTTATTTTTCCCTGCCGTCCTACAATTATGTTCAATTGATAAAATGTTCTATGAAATCGTGAGTGGGATGATGAATCACGGATCGATGACCATAAGTCAGCTTCTTGTAAATTTGTATATATATATTTTGCCTTCATATCTGGATATGGACTGCTATAAAGATATATGCCAAACATAATCTTCACACTGCACTCTTTGGAACTGCATAATCATATTTATTTTCGTTTAGGCAATAAAACGCAATAAACAATGTCGCGTTGGCGTTTATCCCTATCAGTTATTGTATTATGTTTGATTTATGTTTATAATAAATCTGTACATTACAACTGAAGCCCAATAAACTTTTGTGGGATGGGCAGAGCTACAGAACACTATTTCTGTAATTATTATTACTATTTACATTACGTATGTAAGGACGTATGTAACGGAAGAGTAAATACTGTTACAATGTAAAGGGACACAAATCAAATCGAAAATCTCACAAAAAATCTTAACGGCTGCCGATGTACCATATTTCCTTTTACAGGTCAAATATTATGTGTGATAACAATCAATTACATCCGATGCATTTTATTATGTTAGTTTAGAGACAAGCCAAGAGATTTAAAGAGACAGTCTTCTGTGTCGCAATGAACGCTAATTCCGTGTTTGGTTGTTGGAACAATTGAATCTCGAGGAACTGTTCCTGGCAACAGTTGAAATTATTTGAAAACAATGCTCCATATTTCTTCGTTCACTATTGTCTGTGTTGACTTGTACAGTATTCACAGTATGGTAATGGCGTATGAATATTGCGGTGAATACACATGCATAAACTACGCTCGTAATACCTAATGAAGTGGTTAGAATCTTTAGAGACACGAATGCTGCACTTATAAGTTGGTCGTCTAATAATAAACCAATCACCGTCGATCGCCGGAAATAGGACATTTCAAAAAACACCATCATCAGCCACATGACGTCCACTGCTGGACGAGGGCCTCCCTCAATGATTTCCGTGATCAATTGTGGGGGAAATGCCAATAATCGGCATGCTTGGCAGGTGGATTGGCGATCGCAGTGGTTTAACTTGGGAGAGCGCTGCTGCCCGTCCTCTGGAGAGTTCTCTTGGTCGCCTCTTATGATATCCAAGACAGGAAAAGATGGGCTGGGGTTGTGATACATGTATTCTATTATTTTATATTCGCCGCCACCACACGGCTCTAGCTTAAAACATAACTGGAGCATTTAATCCTATTTCGATTGTATCGTTATCACGCGAACGCTTCACTACGTCACCAGCGGCGGTGTATATAGAGATATACTAAGCGTACTTGCGGAGGCAATGCGCGATAACAAGTATAATATTGAGATAATTTTTTGTTATGTGACTAACTAACGACATTTCGACCGTTGCTCTCGCAGTTTATTCTTCAACGTCCCTATTAAAACACAAAATGTATTGTCTCACATTGACCTTGCTTGTTTGTTTGATAAAAGTACACAATGTTTGTTTGTATTAATGACATCAATAGACTAACGAGCAGCTACCAGTCGAGTGTTATTATAATTCAAGTGTACGTATTATATACATAGGTATGCGATGATAAGTAATTTATATCATGTATGTACCTAACGGTGTCACGTGTTAAACAATGTGTCGCTGGTAACATAGTAACTGAACGTACACATAGAATTCAATGTTATATAACTATAGTGCACACACATGCGATAATGGTGCGTGAAACAAAAAGGCTGAGAAATCACAACCGACCATAGTTACGAGTTACTATGCACTATTATGTTATCCGGGCGTATGAAGGTCGCGATTATGTTCAATGGTTCAACTGAGAGTTAGTGCTGTGTAGGGAGAGCTGGATTTAGGTTATGTTATATTTTATTCATACGCAATCATTTATTGAATATGATCCGTATGACAATAAAGTGCTTAATGTAATGCGCCTATAAAACCATAATTTTATAACACATATTTTTACATGTATTTCATTTGAACAACATATCTGAATGGTATCCTTTACTACAAATGGGCTGTATTATCTTCTATTATATTATATGTATGTATATTTGTCTAACCTTTATTGTAACATCTACAGTATGTTAATATTTAAATATACTTATTTACTATCTATTTTTATTATTTCTACTTGCACACATTTTGGATCACGGCCAAGCGCCAGCTAAGGTTCAAACTCATATGAATGTTATAAACACAAGAAGGTCGATTTTGCTTTGTCACGTTATACTGACAGTAAATGATTTCTTTGTAAGCATTGTGTTGACGACAACGTTGTAGAAAAGCTCAACCTTAGTGATATTTTACTTACGTAGTATTTCAGCCCAATTTACATGTGACAAGTATCTCTACCAGAATCTTTTTTCTCATTAAACTAAACAATGAATCCCCACACAGGTGTACGGCGAGACATCGTTCGAGCTGGTGTGCCAGATGATAGACCAAATCTCCATCTCCGCGGACGATGTGTTCGTGGACCTGGGCTCGGGAGTGGGGCAGGTGGTGCTGCAGGTTGCAGCCGCGACGCCCTGCCGCGTCTGTCTCGGTGTTGAGAAGGCCGAGGTGCCCAGCAAATATGCCGAGGTTAGTGATACATTTTTCGAACCGGGTTCATGGTTGGTCTGGAGCTTAAATATGATGCAATTGGACAGGTTAGAAATGACGTGGGAGACATCATAAAGTAGTCTCCAAGCACTATGTCCAACCTAGTAGGGATTATAGTGACGTGATATCATGAATGCAAATTGTGTAGATAATATGCGAAGTGGGCTTATAGTTACACAACTATCCTAAGTACAAAGTAGTTTGACGTAAAACGGTAGTAACGAATTCCGTACATACTTCTCCGTTGACATTGAACTAAAAATAAACATTGTTCATGACGTGTTGTTATTGTTATAGCGGTCAAGTCCCGCATGGGCAAATTGGCGCGAAAAATGTATCCTGCATTTACGACATTCGGGTACAACTCAGTAACACTTATATTTGCATCTTACAGCTTAAACATAACCCGTTTGCTATGGAACGGTCGCCTACGCTTTTATTATAATAGGTTATATGGAAAACTGATACTTGTGTAATATGTTCTGCGAGGAAAATATAAAAATGCATTACATGTAGTGTGAAATAACTCACGGTACACACGAGCCACGTGCGTAATTGTATTTATTGTTTTGTTTACAGGGCATGGATCGCCGCTTTCGAATGTGGATGAAATGGTACGGCAAGAAACACGGCGACTACAAGCTGATCAAAGGCGACTTCTTACTAGATGAGCATAGAGAAAAGATAAATGCCGCGACCATAGTGTTTGTGAACAACTTTGCGTTCGGGCCCCATGTGGACCACCAGCTTAAAGAAAGATTCGCGGACCTTAAGGACGGCGCAAAGATTGTATCGTCAAAAAGCTTCTGCCCGCTCAACTTCCGGATCACGGACAGGAACCTGACGGACATCGGCACTATCATGCACGTCAGCGAGATGTCACCACTCAAAGGATCCGTCTCCTGGACCGGGAAACCCGTCTCTTACTACTTACACATCATAGATAGGACCAAATTGGAGAGATACTTTCAAAGACTGAAAAATCCCAAAGCCAAGGTCAGCAAAAGGGTTTGTTGCCATTCAATATTTCATATCATGCTTTTGATTGTTATGTACAGTCAAATTGTTTAAAAGATAATTCAGATATTACAGTCAGTTAGTTGTCTTTTGCTTTCAATATGACATAATACAATGTTGTATGATGTAATAGTTAGGGAGTTGTTTAGTACATAATAATTAAAACTGTCGTAAATCCTAATGGTGCACCGATTACGGTTTTACCGCCGCATTGTCTGTGTTATGATCAGGCGTCACTGCCACGTGTCGTTTCCTTATCGCCTTCGTGCATATCAAACATAGCCAATGTATATAGCGTTATATAATAATGTCCATATCAGAGGAGTGTTTTCATATCGCTGATGTTGTTCAGCTACTTGTGTGTCCGATTGTTTGTTTCTCTGATCTTAATAGTGCTTCATTAGAATAATAATGAAATAATGCCTTTTGTATGGATTTTGCGTTCAGTGTAAATCTGAAAGTGTGTAAATCCTAAGTACTGTTTATATTGCGAGTGCGTGTGTGCAGTGTTTTACATAAAAAAAATCCTTCTGACAAATGCATTTTGTACAAAACGAGACATTGCATTGTGTGTGCCTTTAAAATACATCATAGAAATACACGAACTGGATACTTTGGTAGTTAAGAGAACGTGTCGCTTAACCTTGACTGTGAGATACTTGATAAGTATTTTGATCGTAAATAAGCCTATTTTAGTTTATTGTGCCCGTAGTACCGTACTACGGGTCACAGGCTAATGTAAGCTGCTGACGTTTCGACAGGTTAACGGGGCGTAGGATATCACATCCTACGTCGATATATTGTTTCACCATGTCTCCAAAGAAGCTTGCCAATGAAGGTTGTGGAGGTTTGAGGCTATAGTGAGGGATTGGGGCTCGAAGCACGGCGTGTTGTGTGGGTAAAGTCTGCTTGTTCTGTAAAGTGGTGGGTAAGCTTTTACCATACTTTGAACCGGTAGTGACGTGGCCTAATCCCGCGTTTCAATTATCGCGGAGGCTCTGTAGAAATACTTGACCCTTTCGCTACGCATTTGTCTTATTATGGCAAAATGCATATCGTCGTGAAACTTCTATTCTTCGAAAAAGCAACAATGAATAACTACTTGAATTGGCACAACATAGTAGGTTACAGAAAATCGTTGACCGTAGGGAAAGGGTAAAGCCCAGTATTCGTTACTTCCGAAACAATTTTCAATTCTCTTGACATCACCAGAAGTGTCATTTAGTAATGTTCTAATAAACACTAACGGTGACCGAGAGAATATTTTTTATTATGACGCTTCCACATTGTATCGCTATCGGTTCCGTTCTTTTTCTATAACTATTTCTCGTTACTACAATGTAGAAACAAAGTACACCGATAACAATGTATTTGAACTTTGAATGCTACGAATTGATAGCGGTAGAATAGAGGTATCTACCATAAATCGGCTTTTGCATGCATACGTGTAATACTCTCTCTGTGGTTTATGTCAGTGTAAAAATGGTGTTCATTCCCTGTGTTTAGGAGGAGGGTGAAGCGGGCACGGGGACGGGCGGAGCGGGGGGCGGGCGGCGGCCGGCGCGCCAGCCCACGCCCGACCTGCTCAACGGGAACAGCAACCACAGCACCGCCTCGCTGCCGGAGAGACGGAAGCGGGTAGCGAGAGCAAGACCCATGCGGTTAGTACTCATTTGTAAAAATTTACATACCCAACCTTATGTAGTGTATAGATTATATTTTTAACAATGTTCACAATCAGTTTTAATAAAGTGTTACATTGAAGTTCCTAGTGCTTCATTGGTTCAATATCTAGGATCATTTAAATAGTGATATTCAAATGACATTATTTGTATACAGTTAAAATATCCTGTAAGCATAGCTAATCCTACGTTATCTATTTGAACACCGACATCTCATATGAAAGTGCCTTTGTAGTCTTGAAATACCATATCTTAGGAGGTTTCAAATAAAATGAATCAATGACCCAACGTAAAACGTAAAATGTGTACAGTGGCGGACGGACGCGTGCACGCGCAGCGGCGCGGCGGCGGCGGCGCTCCAGCGACGAGTCGGAGGAGGTGTCGGAGGAGTCCAGCGACGCGGCCGACGCGCACCCCGGGCCCGAGCCCGCGCCGCGCGAGTGGGGCGCGCCCTGGGCCTCCGCGCCCTACTCCGCCTCTACAGGTAAATATATTAAATCACCAAATGCCATCTAGGTATTTGTGTTTCATTTCAAATTGTTATGTCAAAAATCACTTCATATTGCTCCTTGAACATAATAACGAACTTTATGTAGCGTGCCTATACGTTAGTTTTTATACGTAAAACATTTTTATTCAATAAAACGTCAGCTTGTGGGTACGGAGTACAGACCGCAAGTAGTAGGTAATGATGTATCGTTTGCAGGTGGTCGCGGTCGCGGCAAGCGCAGTGCGAGCGCGGGGTCGGGCGGCGGCGGAGGGGGCGGAGGGGCGGGCGGCGCGGCGGCGGGGGGGCGGCGGCGCGACGCGGCGACGCAGCGCGCGGGCCAAGAGACGCCGCGGCGCGCAGGCCATCGCCGGCCTCGACCTGCTGCACTCCTCCACGCTCGCCAGCGCGCACCACACCGGCGCCGTCAGTACACTACTCATTCTCTTCTCTCTGTGCTCTCTTTGCTCTCTCCTACACGATACTACACTCTTTATTTAGCTTATCATTGGTCATAGTGGCCAAGGTCTGAGTTGTAGTCCAAATTGACGTCACTTTTTGTAAGTTGTGTAGTAGGTATACCTACTGAGAGTAGTAGATCTAAGCATATTTCTCTTCAATAATGTTGTTTGTATGATTCACTAAAAATAAAACCAGTCACATTATCTCTATGCATTTTGCCCTTAAAAGTAGAATGAATGTTCCACCATTAGTAATAGTTTCTAAAACATGTGTCTTTTGCAGGTTACGGCACCGCCCCCCGGTTGTGTGGAGCAGAGACTGTCGGCGCTGGCCGCGTTCCAGCCGGCTGACCGGCTGCACGACGAACTGGAGATCCCCAAGTCCCCGACAACGCCGTACGCCCTACAAGTGTTGCTGGACGTGTTCAGGGACCAGTACCTGTCGCTACTGCGCCGGATGGCCTCACCCGACTACAAAAGGGAACTTACACACCAGATCGATAGGGAAAAGGTAAGTGTAACATTTTTTAATAAAAACATCTACTTTCGTCACTCACGTTGTGACTTGTGTCGAAAAATGACATTTTCGACTCTACACATCCAGTTGGAAAGCAACCCATGAGACTCTGAAACCGATATAGTAAGCAAATGTGGAATTATTTGACAACCATCGGACATCTTTGTTGTGAGCTGTCGCTACGTTTTTACTTACTAATTTTCGCAAAGTCATACCTACTGATAACAAAAAAAACGAAGTTGTCTGTCCTAGCATGAAAACAATGTGCCATCTAATGACAACTAGTGGTAAACATTGGAACTATCGCTCGATAATTCCCCATTATCGTGGTAAATATCATAAATTACTGTAAAACGTTTAAAATTGTTTGTTATCATGGGCTGCACGACTTTTTTTTACTTTGTATAAATAAACAAATTATTATCGATCCACACGTTTTCTATGTAAAATATATGAATGTTATACTATTACCCAGTTCTGGTTCTGATTTAACACAACGTATTACCTACAGGAGAGAAACCAAAAGCTCAAGTCTCGTGCATCGCAGTTAGATAAACAGATCAGCGTGTTAATAAACGACAGCGTGGCGTTGCTGAAGGCGAGGATGTCGGAGCTCGGGATACACGCCAACAACACCGTGGACTTGCTCGCCAAGGCCAAAGAGATCGTCGGCCGGCATAAGGAGTTGCAGAGTAAAGCAAGCAAACTACAGGCTCAGGTCAGATTCACTGCTTTTAGCTATTTATTGGTAAGACTTGTTAATATTGGCTGTTTTGTACGGCGCTAATATTTTCGCTTCTTCACGCAGGTAAACAACATTGAAGCAGAACAAGCAGTGTTAGTGAAGCAACGGACGTTTGAAATAACAGAAAAATATAGACAACTAGGGCACATACCTCCAGACTTGGAAATTACACAAAACGTAGCACACGAGTTGATTTTAAAGGAAATTTCGGCGACTCTCGCTCATCGAAAACGACTTCACGCGCAGGTAGCGCACCTACAGAGCGAGATCGTGGGGATGGAGCGCGGGGGCGGGGGCGGCGGCGGAGGCGCGGGCGGCGCGGGGCTGGGGCCCGGGCTCGCGGCCGGGGCGGCGCCGGGCGGGCCGGCCGAGCCCCGCGCCGGCGCCGTGCCCGTCGCCACCGTCAAGCCGCACTCCGTGTGCCGCGCGCCGCGCAAGCCGCGCGACCAGCGCCGCTCGCAGGACTGGCCCGACGTGCCCGACGTCGCCAAGATCGACGAGCAGAACCCCGAGCTGCTGGCGCAGAAGATCCTCGAGACGGGCCGGCAGATCGAGGCCGGCAAGCTCGCCAAGCCAAACGTCATAGTGAACGGGTACCGGCCGCGGCCGCCGCCGCCGCCGCCGCGCCCGCTGCCCTCTCACGGGAAGATACACGAGTCTCCCAAGCTCATCAACTTCGAGGACCGACTCAAGAGCATAATCACGTCGGTCCTAAACGAGGACCAGGAGCAGCGCAAGGCGCCGCGGCCGGCGCCGTACCCCGTGAGCAACGGCCTAGTGCGCGCGGCGCGGCCCACGCGGCCCGCCGAGCCGCCGCGGCGCCGGCCCGCGCCCGCCGCGCACCTGTACGCGGCGCCGCCCCCGCACCCCGCGCACCCCGCACACCCCGCACACCTGCCCCCGCACGCGCCGCTGCACGCGCTGCACCACCACCAGCAGCTGCAGCACGCGCACCACGCCGCCGCCGCCGCCGCCGCCGCGCAGCCGGACTACACACAGGTAAATAATAGTTTTTTATGTCATGCTCGTTTTGCACAGTTTACGTTGATTTAATTGCTATGAAAAATTGGATCGCGTCATGTTTTCTGCCAGTTGACGGATTTTCATTTGATGACTAGTCACCAAAATAAAATGTAGATCTTGGACGAGGCTTTTTCTTTATTATTTTCATTGAAAAATAAACTGTTATAACTACGTGAAACCGATAATGTGCAACGTTTTAATACTTTCCATGTTCTAAAGGTATAACTTTCGGAGCGCACTGAACCGTGAGGACCATGTAAGCTGTCAATTCGGTACCTTTTCCGAGTTGCGTTACAACTGTTTATTTTATCAGGTGTCTCCGGCGAAGCTGGCGCTGCGGCGGCATCTGTCGCAGGAGCGAGTGAGCGGCGGTGGCGGCGGCGGCGCGCGGACCATCGGCGACCTGGTCAACGGCGAGATCGAGCGCACGCTCGAGATCTCCAACCAGAGCATCATCAACGCAGCCGTCAACATGAGCGCCGCCAGATACGATGCCCACCCCAACCACCAGCCGCTCGAAGGTATCACTTGCTTTCTTTAATTACAATCAAACATTATTTCTAAAATGGATTTCAGTGCACGCATAGCAAACCAATATCCATAGATAAAGAATATAACTGGAAAATCTCCCGCAGTACGATAGGTTCGATTTCTTTGCTGTGTACTCGCCTGTATACATACGTACGTATATAATATATACTACATGACGCCCAACTCCCCGTGGGGTAGACAAATAAGACAGATCTCCGTTTGTCACATTTCTGACATACCTCCTGCCTAGTGGAAAATATGTGTGTGTAACTGAAATATTTTTATATTTAGGTTTGGCGGCATGTCTGCAAGCGCGTGTGTTGGCGTCGGAGTACTGGCGCGGTCGCGAGGGCGACGAGCGGCCGGACCCGCGCGACCACATGCCCATGCCTGATGAACACACCGTCACTATCAAAAATAGTATGTGACCCTTTGCTACAGCATGGTTTTCAATGTAAATACTTGAAGACATCTCCACGCCATACGACACCAGACACGCTCTACTGTCATCTAAGAACATCCCTGCTGCGACTCGACGGCGGATCCAGCAGTGGTCACAACATTTCGGAAGCAAATACCATTGCCAATACGCAGCCATATGGTTCGTCGGCGGCGTACGAAGATGCAACATCGACCACTTCCAATGAGCACTAGTCTAATAAATGCATGAAGATTATTATAGCATTGTAGTTAAATGAGTGCAATATGTTTAGTGAAGGTGTGAATTGTCCGCTACAGAAGCGCCGGAGGTGGAGGAGGAGAGCAAGTGGCAGGACCGGATCGCGTGCCGCTTCGACCAGCTGATCTCAATCGCGTCCACCGCCATGGAGGACAAGCGGCGGCGCTCGGACGACGCGTGCAACACGTCGCCGGACTCGGGCATCGGGCACGGCGAGCCCGGCGCCGCGGCGGCCGCCCCGCCCGCCCTCGCCCCCGCGCCCGCGCCCGCCCCGCCGGCGCCCAACGCGCACCACTTCAAGAAGCGCTTCTTCCGCGCCGCCGCCGCCTGGCCCGCCACCCCGCCGCCCGCGCTGGACTGGGAGCGCCCGCCCACGTGACCGCGCACGCACACACACCAGACCGTATAGCGAGACAGGGACAAGCGCCTACACACACACACTTTATTATTATTTTCTTTTTGTTATTCTTTTTATTTTCGAATATATTGTGTAGATAATTATGTATATTATTGAGTTTATTTTTATGTTTAAGACATTTTAATTTAATTTTAGTCGCCTAAGTTATGTAACGGACCGTTTTAGATTGTCGAGTCTCGATGGTTTATATTAAATGTGTTCATTTAGATATATGGAGTATGGATCGCGCGGCGGACCGCCGTTGCGGCACATAGTTTTACGTTCGGGGGTAATTTGTTACGAGTTTTACTTTTATGCCGCAGCAGGGTCAACCTGAATAATGTTAATCATTTCTGAAATGGTAATTTTAAGGTGACGACGATAGATGGGTGACTTGTACATAAACGGTATAACAATTACCGTGTAATTAGGGAATTTTTGGATGATTTTCGTTTCGAGAGGCTAGAAGAGTTTATTTCGGTTGAGAATTGTAGACTTTTTGCTGTAATATAATAAACTTTACATAGATTACTGCACTAATAAGCGACACGATACGGGGAGTCATAATGATCACTGCCATCAATATTTATAATTCAACTTTTATTATTACACAGCAGATGCCTTGCTAACACAGCATGACCAATCGGTAACATATTTCAGCGATAGACAATTAAACTAGTTATCAGTAAGAAATATAGGTACAGAGCTTATGCAATTGGTGCCTCACAAACATGTTATAAGACTTTGTTGATTTTAATTACACAAACACTACTCAAAGCATTCAAGAGGGTTACACAAGTGCCAAAATATTGATATGTGAGCAGAGTAACATAGCACACCTCAACTGACCTACATTATTTTATAAGAAACACCAACGTGCAATTTAAGTTTTGTATGTTTTCGAATAAAATAGATGAAGACTGTCTACGAGTTTCACGAAAAAAAAAAATGCTGTTTGTTCAAGTGGATGTAAACTAATGTTTAAAGAGAATGGCGTGCATGGAGTATGCATTTGTTTCGTATTTCATTGGTTTGTGTATTGTGAGTAAATTAGTAGAATTGTATTTTAGTGTGATACATGGGTCATAACGACAGCAATATTATACACGCAGTAAAGTAATAGTCGGTGAAACAGATACTAATGTCCGTGACGAGTCGAGTCAATACTCTGTCCGCCTTCTTAGATGTAAGCTCCGTCATTTTACGAACTGAGTGCTTTTAAACCAATGAACAATGTTGAAATTATATTTTCCCATTTACAATCGATTGAAGCATGTTTGTATATATACATACGGTTTAAAGATCATTATACAAAAACAAATATGTGAAATTATGAAAGTTTGAATTTTTTACTGTCACTAAAAAGTGTTTACTTATATATATTTTAAATTGACGAAGAATTATGATTCGATTTTGTGAATGTGTTTTATGTTGAATTGTCCTGTTATAGTGTAAACTACTAGAATATATTGAGTACTTATTGGCATTCAGTAAAGTCTAGCAGATATTAGAGAATAATTGAAGTTAGCGTGATTATGCAAATTTCGAAATGCAGTCAAATAGTATTTGACTTGTGTAGATAGATCGTAACAAAATTGGATAAGCGATAGATTCTTGTAAATCTAAATTGTGGGTAAAGTAATTAGTAGAAATCAAGTCTATTTGGAACTCTGTAAATGAGATTTTCACGTTATCCTTGTAGTACACGTTATGCAGCCCCCAAACATTTTGAATATGATTTTACCGTATTAGTAAATGTTTATTATACTACTCTGTAGTATTTTTAGTTGCATGACATCGTTATAGTTTTTTTAAAAGGCTTTTTGCCTTTGTGGCACTGTGTAGCGTGTACTGCAGGCATTGGGGTGCACTGGATTGATCGTGCCTGAAAACTCATCAATGCCGCTCCAAACCTCAAAATTGTGTAATTTTGTAAGAAAATAAGCCTAAAGTTTGCAGTAAAGTACCAGTAGTAAGATAGTTTTTACAGCATTGCAATGACATGATATTTTGATCACAGTTGAATCAGAGAGTGATTACATTATTCAGTATGACTGCTTTATTTTTCGAATGAAAAATTAAATCTGCGTGACGTTTTAATGTCTAAAATAGTACAAATGAGAAGACTTATTGTCGTATAAGCCTCGGACTATTCAACATTGCAAATGCTAGGTTTGAGATGTATCCCTGTGTACTAGTTTTATTTTGTACTAAAAGTTAAAAATAAATTGAGTAATTAATAAAGATTTTTTATTTTACGTACATACCATATACGTAATCGGCAATATCCCTAGTGTAGGTTTGATCTGCCGGTATCTTTAGGTACTCAGATCAACATAGTGTGTCTCTTTAACAAACAGGGTTTGAGCCAGATAAAAGATACTTCAGCGGAAATATGATCTTGGGACAGATTCAGAAAGCCTCTTCCGCAACAGACTGAACCTATACGTCTATATCGTGATTCGGTATTGGCGCTACTCCTGTCCTATTAGCTTTTGCACGGCTGATGAGCCCTGACAGTTTCATATAATTCCGCAGTAACATATTTCTATAGATGTTTAATATAAACATGGTGCCTCTGCCTATCCCACTTTGGGATTAAAAGGCGTGAAGTGTATTTATTTATTTAAATATAAAAATAAATGCTCAACTATACCTATCAATGGCTGATGGCCATGGCCTAATCAGTCATGGCTCTTCAAACCATGGTATAGCTCTTCGAGGAACTGTAAACTCTAGACCAATTTATACGACCGGCCCTAGATGTGACAGTCTGTACCTCTTCTATATACATACCTCCACGGGATGAACCCGGTACCGAAGCTTTAGGTTTGTGTAAAACCTAGATTATGTTTTATAGGAATTCGTTTAGTAGGGAATGGCTGATACTTAACCAGTTTTTGCCCTACGGCAGACTGTCCCGACATGATTACATCGTGTCTTCCCAGCCGTAACCGTAAGCTAACACAAAAACCAGGGCATTTGTGTCAATGTATCCGCGAACTTAAAAAAGTCGCTCGTCATTAAATTATGGAAGTGCTACGCTTCGGCAGCCCTTGACTGTATAAAAGTAAGTCGGATTCGGACCATGATCGCTCTTAGGTGAGTATTGATTGAATGAGGAAAGGTCGTTTCAGGTAATATGTCAATATCGATTGACAAGCATTGAAGTCATTCATTTTATTTCTATTTTTCTCTCTTTAGCTTTGTTTTTATTTCTGTATTTAGCTATTCTGTAAAATATGTTATAGGTAGTATTTAATCTAAAAATGAAGTGTAACGTCCGAGAACTTGGCCACATGAGCGCTCAACCCTGTTTAATAGAAGGAAGATTGAATTACAAAAAAGTTTCAAATGGTGGATATCGTAATCAAGGTATAAGTACATTTTATTGTAAATATGTATCCCTTATTACTATTTATTCGTTTCTTACTATTTAATAAACAACTAGTACCTATGAAAAAGTCAGCAATAGTAGTAATTATTAGAATGAAATGATAAGAATCCACTAAGTAGGTGCCTGTTTCTTTTTCAGTTTACAAAGAGAGATGGTTTCGACTTGTAAATAACTATTTGTTCTACTACAAAATAAATGACGTAGGAAAGTTCGACACGAAAAATCCAGCCGGAGTGTTTGTCATGGAAAACTCTTCTATACAAATGGAACATGGCCAGAGTATACCATTTTCTTTCTCTATTTCTTTTATGTAAGTATTCATTCAAGAGACACACCAGACACACATTATGTTAAGCCATAAGCAGATGTTACTGTCATTGATAACTGCCTATCTATAGTTAAATAGCATTTGTCGCACAACAACATATGTTTATAAAGTAAATGTAAATGTTTGATTTTGCCACTTGGCTTTGCCAATTAATTCCAGTCCACGCCAAGTGTGTGTTCTGAGTATCCTGAGAGTAATATTCAATTGTTAATAAACATGTTTTGTATGTAGCCTTTAAAATATAAAAATGTTTTTAGAGACGAACCTGAGAAGAGGCATATTTTTGCTGCAAGGGCAGAGGACAATGTTGTGCAGTGGGTGATGAAACTAAGGGAATGTTCCTATGAGTATTTAAGATTTAGACTACATGCCCTGCAATCCAAAATCTTCTCAATAACTGGCAAGGTAGGTGGAAAATAATTTTATATTTTTGGTGATACAACTAACCAGATTCAGTAGACATGTAATAACTGTATAATTAGTTACACCACTTTGGTGAGGACGGGTTTGGAGTAGTTGAAGTTTAAGGTAAATTTATTGTACACTCACATCTGTAATCCCCAAAAGAGGATGGACAGACCCTTTGTCCACATTTAGCATAATAAGGAGTCAACAATTCTGTTACAAGTTGCTAGCTCATAGCCTGAATAAAACTAAATCTCCATGTACAATAGTCGGCTCCTACAACATCCTATGATCAAAGATAGCTGATGCATTCTATTTATATCCCAGATCAGCATGGGGTAAATTTTATTGTATCAAATCACTTGAGTAGTTCACTCAATATGATTTTTTATGGTGTATCTATATGGAATCTGTGCCTGCATGTGAGGAGACTCAAATATTTAAAAAAATCCAAATGGTCTACACTCACCCTCCAGTTACTTTCTCTCTTGAAAACAAGAGCAGCGTTGTTCAGTAAAGGATGGTTTATTTTTCAGGATCCATTGCTCCTTGTGCCAAGGAATGAAGGTGCATGTTTGTGGGCCCCTTCAGTTCCATTTTCAACAGTGCCTGCATGTACAGCCAACAACAAAAGCTCATTCAGCTGTCACCTACATACTAATACTTTTACGTTGGAACGTAGCAAGTCTGATGTGCAAGCTAACAGACTTATTAAACTTCATTCACCTGGTAAAACAAATTTCTATACCGATATTGTTGCAAAAGAGGAAAAGACAAATGGTGTTAACAAGTTCTCATTGGAACGGAGCAAAACATCAGTATTGATAGATGATGGTGCATTACCAAGTATTATGGCTCCAAATGTATTTTCCCGCCCTGCACCAAGTCCACCCATCAGGAAGAAATCGCCAGCAAGCAGGAGTGTTGAGCCTGCTAAAGATGTCCAGTCATTTACAGAGAAAAGTAAGTTTTTAGGATCCACTGGTATTTTGGACACAATGCCAGTGCCACCTCGGAGAAAGCCATCATCAAAGGTCGGCGAAACTTCGAATATAGACATTGTAGTTACTGGTGATGTTGAACAAAATTTGCCCGATCAAGATCTTATAACATTTTAGGTTTATTTATTGTTTTTAATTTAGGTCTACCACTTATTTATTCCCACCTAAACTTGTTCAGTAATTACCTACATAATATTATCATTTTATTGTATGATTAATTGCTTGCCTAAGATAGTTACTATTACCTACTCAATGCAAATTGCATCACAATTTTTAACCAGTAATGTAAATATATTTTTTATACATTGTTTTCTGTTGGAATGTTACTGTTAACACAATGAAAGTATTTAACTAAATGTATTATAAAAAAAATGTGTTACTTGTATGTAATTAATTATAACTCAAGTTAAAAAGTGCCCAGGTACAAAAGTGCTAGAAAAAAATACATTCATGTTCATAAAAGTCTTGAAATGTATTTTCATGTTTAATTATTAATCAGGTGCTTAAACTATTTGTGCACCAGTTCATTAGAAGGTACTTTTTTAAAGTAAAATTATCAGTAGATTATTTCGCATTTCATTAGCTTTTATAGCACATGCTTTTTTCCTGCAGAATAAAGCAAGTGGATATGCTAGAGTAATATGTCATAGAGCGAATATTAATTTCGCCTCGGTAAAAATGGAACAAAAATTTTTCGTGAAGCATGAAGATAATTCATTTATATTAAAAAAATACATTAACTGAGAGCTGTGTGTGCAATCGTTCTTCAGTGAAGTCCGCGACGAAAATCTAGAGCACTCTTTCCCCAAATGCTCGGTAAAGCTTCATTGTGGTCTGTGTCTAACGGGCAATTTTTTCTGTGTAAGACACCCAAAAAAAATCTTTCGTATCTCCACTGGTATAAGAAATATAATATTATAAAAGTGAGTTTGTTTGTTCCGCTTTCACGCCGTAGCTACTGAACCGATTGCTTTGAAATTTTGCAGACGTATAGTTAGAAGTCCGGTTTAAATAATAGGGTACATTTTATCTCCGAAAAATTGATATTCCGAGGAAAAATAAAAAGGGGTGGGTACTTGCTTTAGCAAGTGCCTCTGCCTACCCCGCTTTGGGATTAAAAGGCGTGAAGTGTAAGTGTATTAAATAAAAATATTCCTTTATACCGTAATATAACCGAAGTCCACGCTGGCGAAGCTGCGGGCGGAAAGCTAGTAACAAATAAACAGTAGACAAATAAAGCTAGGGAACATCGTATCTTGACCAAACATCTCGCTAAATGTACGAGCGTATATTGCACTACTTTCCTGCAGTGAGGACATTATGTTATCATTTAAACATATATTACAACCTTTGTAGTGGGAAGAGATTAAACCAATATTTTCTTAGTCCGCCTACTGCACTATGAAATCATTGTCATGTTTTTGGAAATCGTAGTGTGCGCCTACATTATATCAATAGTCATCAATTTCTTTCCTATTTTAATATGATGGGTTTGCGAGGTAAATAGGTACATACACTACTACTTACATACATTTTAAATCTTTGTATAATGGATTTTAATAATAGAGCGAGATACGTCGAGAAGACACAAAGAGTACCTAGGTACTCGCTTGTAGTGGCACTCGGTTTCAGTTAAAAAAAAAAATAGTCTTATAATATTAACCTACCAAAATAATAATTTTGTTGTAATATTAGTAGTAGGTATATTTAATGATATACTTACTACGTAACCTCTGTCTAGTCAAATAATTTTAAATCAATTCCTAGATGTAAAAAAATAAGTGTACCTACTTGGCAGGATGTGTTCTTGGTGTCTGGACGTTACTGGTACAAACCAACAGGTGGCTGAGTGTGCTACCGTCTCGTGGTTGCATTACTCTAAATAAAAAAAACATAATCGACGGAGTTATTCGCGAACAAACATAAGGAAAGCAAATACGGTCGAATTGAGAAAGACTCATTTTTTATAGCGGTGCACATCATTTGTCGCTGCAGAGAATACAGAGTGTAAAAAGACCCCGAGCTATGATATTAGAAAAAAAAACTTTTCCTATGGCGACAATGTGCGGAAATAAATAAAACAATTTCCGACCCCATACAAATTTTGTATGACCATTGCTCGAGGTCCTTTTACACTCTATATAGTAGACTTGACTTACAAGTGTTTTGTTGTGTATCATGTGAATATTTTGAACTTCAAAACGTTCGCGTTTTTGTATCCAGAACCCTTTGCAGAATATGATCGATTTTGTTAATGACATCATCGAGAAAGATTTACTTTCCTCGATTGCCAAGTTAGGACTCGAATTCATAGATCTATAACAAATGATACCTACCTTATATCTACGATTTGTAATAAACCTCTCTCTCTACATAGTCGTAGGTTCTATTTTCTTTGTATACATTTATTACATGCCTACAGTGAAAACTTACAGAGCGATACACTTCCGGCGTTTTACAGTTATTCATCTATGAATATATTGGATACCCATCCCACCCTGGGCTTTTCACAAATAATCATCCGCGTGTCCTGCCTGCCATCTTAATTACTTTTCCCATGTATAAACGTTAAAAGGTTTATGTAAGAACATAATATCACATATGTTTAATTTGAAATAAGCAATGTGAAAAAATTATGACTAGAAGAAACAAAAAGTATAGCAGAGTGGACACTTGTACGAGTATTATTCGACTTTTTTTTTTAGGGCTGACCAGACAGTTCAAAAAACGGCGGAAGTCTGACAGACTGCGCCATCGATATGGCGCAGTCCTTGATTAAGTATACCTATCTAATATACAGCGTTATTCGTAAGAGAAAATTTTTCGATAACAGCTTGCTTCATCAATTTCAAACAATTTATGTTCTATTAAAATGTTTGCTATTTTACTAAAATATCCATACGTAAACTAGCGTCGACAATTTTGAAAGTATGTTAAATAAGATGGTATGAAAATGGCCGAGAAGATAATCTGTTTAACTTAGTAACCCGCTTATGTAATGTATTATCGCATTTTAATTATGCCAGTAACACAAAATACTCGTTAAAATATTATATGCCGGTGAAATCTATGTAATATTAATTGTAAAACATTAAGAATGGAATGTGAGCACAGATGGGGTTGCATTAGACCTTAACTAATGTTTGTAATTGATTGTTTGATAATAACTAATGCTAAAAAGCTTAAAAACATTCTTCATTGTTTCGACTCTTACCAATGTTTGCTTTATTTATTGCTATTTATTTTTGTTGTCTTTTCTTTTGTTCTCATGTTCCCGTCAATGTTTAAATTAGGGAAATAGAATTGTTTTCCATTTGCTCATTATAATATTACCTATTACCTGTCTATTTTTTACATGTATTAATTGATTGTTTTTATATCAAGCATTAGCGAAGTCCGTCCGTAGTATAGCTAGGACGTAAATGCGGACTATATTTTTATACTTTAATAAATAAATATTTTTTTCACATTTGACTTTAAATGTTTCGTCCTATAGAGTAGAAAATGGAAAAAAACAGAAATTTAATGTATGAATTAAAGGAAATTAAAAATGAATAATTATGTACCAAAAGGGAAAAATGCTTTTTTTGTTCTTGAATAAATATTTTTTTACATTTGATTTAAATGTTTAGTTCTATAGAAAAACAATAAGTGTCCTTTAAAATATGAATTAACGGAAAAAAAAATCCTTTTCGTGTTTTCGAAATAGGTTAAAACGCTTTTTGTTAAATGGTACATTTGATGAAGTACATGACTAGTGGTAATAACTAGTCATGTACTTCCCGGATATGCTAGCAGCTCATATTAAGTACCTAATAGTAATCACGAAGTAGGACATACCTACATTAATATAGACTAGTCGCTGCTATACTTATGCATGAATATACGTAGTATGTAGTTTGTTAAGATATTGGGCTCTTATTCTTTGGTATATCTGTGATTGCCAGCAGTAGTTCACGGATTAAAAAAATGTCTTTGTTTCAATAATTGGCGCGTAATTTTTAACTGTAGGTTTTTTGTGAAGTCAACAAAAAAGTTAAGCACTTAACTGTTAATTTATTTTTTGTTAACTTTCAAGTTCCACTTCGATAAGTACGGATTCAGGAAGAAAGGAATGAAAGTACCTAAACGTAAAACCAGACCACATCGGAATTTATATTTGCAAACTACGCAATATATCTGCAAAAAAGAATAGGATGAAGGATGAAAGAAGGCACATCGTAAGAAGAAAAAGAAATATTCATCTACTGATCAAATGTCCGTGGCGTACTTTACGCGTGAAATATGTAGGCCGCAAGTTTAATAAAAAGGTAGAACAAACACTACCTACTGCCAAGCCCCGTTCCTAACTGTACTAGGCACTGATTTACAATGGCTTTCTAAACAATGAAGGTGTTTTAGTATTTGCAGTACCTACTTATTAAGTAATTGGAATTTCATTAGTATTGAGTGGTTTAAGGCTCAACATTTCTATTAAGTTTATTTCCTATATCTCAGTGAGAAAGTTGTTTATTTGTTTTTAGTGCCTAGAGTTATAACGTTATACAATTTATATTAACCTTATAATGTTATAAGTAACTAAGTAGGTAGGTTAGTATAATTTAAAATCGATTTGGTAGTTATTATTGCAACAAGCTATAGTCTTCAATTCTAGTACTTAGTAGGCATTATTTATAGTGAACAAACTACCTATTACCAGCTGGGTTAGATTAACGGTTTATAGGCTGTTAAAATAAAAAAAAAACAGGTAAGTATAATTAAAATAATAGTTTTATTATACATAGAATCTCACTTGGTGGTGGAGCCGTTAAATAATAAAAATCAATATAATTCTTTCCTCCACATTTACCTCATGTGTTCAACTGCCTAATCCTTAGCCTAAACTTTTTATATCACCAAGTCTTCATTTAATATAATTACATATTATTATTGTATTTCGCGTAAGTACGCACGTATATATTGCACAACAAAGGCTGCGAACAATACAATAAACGCATGCGCTGTCAGCTGAGCACAACTTTACTATAACAACACATTTTTTTTATAATAGGTCCATTAAACATACTAATATGCAAGTCTGTGTTTCCACATATTACTAATATTTCACATTCTAAAACTAAATGCGATCACTCTGATAAGAAATAACGTGTACATTATAACGTTGGTAGATCCTAATTTAAACGTATCCTAAGTAATTGAGATTGCGGAACGCTCTCGTGTGGTTGGCGTGGAATACTGCGAGTGTGTGTGTGTGGCGCCATCTGTTAGTTGCCGCCGTAGTCGCGCAGCTCGCGGTTGCCGAGCGGCAGGGTGGGGCGGTAGTTGTGGAGCACCTCCATCGCCTCGACGCCGCACGACGCGTCGCCGCACCGTAGCCGCCTCATCGTGGCCAACTGAAATAGAAGAATATGCCATTTAGAATCATACTCCAATGTGCATTAATAGTTAGCCCTGATGAGGATCATCACCTATCTGTGGCGCCCCGAGACCATTTCGACATAGTGGACATGGAATATTATAATATACATTGTACTACATTGTCTGGTACAAAGTTTCACGGCTCTGAACTGGATGGCTTAGTATCGTTGTGATAAGTGAGGTTTAGCAGGTGGTCTGAAAATTATTTCACCCAACCCAGCCACTATCCCACCCTCTCATTCGTTCCTCCGGTCACATAGGAGTAACTAAGGTGCAGCCTTGGTGTTCTTTGTAGATTTTAGAAAATCAAAGTTAAACTTAAGAAGGTACGTATTGGAAACTACAGTTTATTGATCGACCTAAACACTAGGATTGCAGAAAGGTATTTATCACTAGGCACACCCAAGCTGTTCATTATATTGATGGCTTAGATATATCTTTCTTAACGGCTTTTCTATTTTTAACACTAATTGAAATTGTACGAGAAATAATCAGTTAGGTATGCATGTATAGTGTTTATAAACGACTTCAGTATGTGGTATTTGTGTTAACTCTTCCCAATTTCGCCGAACGTAGAAACCGTCGAGTCGGAACAAAATAAACAGAGCGTATCGATAATACGTTAACTATGTAATAAATCGTTAATGTTTGTGCGCCGCGCTCGAGTTTAAATTATATCATTCCGTTCAACAGTTTACCACTTCGACGCCTCAATGAAATCGTACCGTGAGAATATTCTGCAATAGTGATTTATTGACTATCTACTTATTTTACGTCGTTCATTGTGATAGAACTGAATGACCACCAAACAAAGAACGATAGCTACTTTGTATCACAGAATCATCGTCGAAATGTTTTCTTTTTGAAATGCAATAAGTAAAATCCCATTTAGATCTCTTTTACTGCATATGGACTTACAATTCAATGTAAGTTCTAGAAACATAATATTTTTAAACCGATACAGTAAAGGATAGCACGTCAGAGAGATACTTAGGTGCCACACTTTTTTATTATTCTATGACTACGTCAGTAGCATAGAAAATAAACGTTTCGCCTGCTTCCCAGAATATTCTTCATACCTTGTATTGTGGTTCCATAATTTCAACAATCTTATTATCTAAGTAGGTACGCCGTTGTATGCAGTTTGTGGTCTCCTCAATAAAAAATATTCACCGCCAGCTTAATAAAAAACTCGTTTTATTCCGTTCCAGAAAGAACCTCTTTCCTACCACTGTGACTACTGTATGTATGTACTTTCAGACCTCAATAAATAACGAGCCTTCTATGTTGGATGCACGTATATTAAAGACTGTAGAAATAAGAAGAAAAATATAATATGTGCATTTGCAGTGCATTTGGACTTCCCTATTATGATGGAGACAGCCTTACATACCTACTATAAAGGATGCATGAATTGCCGCGGAGCTGACGTTCTAACCTATTGCTAAAGGTTCTAAAGGTGCTATACAGTATTCAGTATTCTTTATTGTGTCATATAAAGTACTTAGATACATAAGATTTAATGAGCTCTACATTTATATGGGCCACATGGGTAGAATAATAGCCGATGTTCTGAACCAGGTAATCTTAATTTATCTCCTTATCATGTTTCGTTGAAACCCGTTAAGTAGTTTCGCATTTTACATACGTATTAATATTATTTTTAGGAGGATTGTGTGATTATAAGGATATAAAAAGAGCACCTATTCTTTTTAGTGTCGGGTTGATCAATATTGACGTGATCGATCAGTTCTTAGCTGCCTATTTTACAGGTATACGTAACTTATTTGTTGCGCTTGATTGAACCGTAAAGTCGCCATTAAACTTGAGTAGGTTGATTGGTTCATATTTTATCTAAGTACAGTACTTCATCTTAATAGGTATATTTCGGACGAAATATTTATGGGTGATCTTTCAGGGAATCCTAAATTTACACGGGATCGGAATAAACAATGATCAAGGAAGAGTGCGGGGTGACAAACCAGCCAAGCCACCTTACAAGATGATTCCCGTTCCTACCTATTAAATCCTGAAGAAGGAATAGGTAGGTTTCTTGAAAACTTCTTTGGTGTTGTTGTTTTATCGCAAGTAGTAGCTACTACGCAAAGGCGCTACCTAGTATGTCTCCCGGGTGTCTTCTTGAACAATTAAAAAAAACTTGAATACCTCGTTCGTGTGCGTTACACACTAAGGAGTCCTACCTACTCATCATTGCCCACACATGTGTTAATGAACTGTAAACACATAATATTAATAGCCTTACCTGTTCAGCAGACACTTGCACTGGCTCCTTGAAGAGTATCCATGTGACGGACTCAGTGCAGGGCGGCGTGGTGAGGGAGCCGGGGTAGGTCCAGTAGCCTCGGCGCGGCGGTAACAGGCGCGCCGGGTCCAGGGGCTCCGGCATCGTCACCTTGTCCCCCTTGTGCAGTATATACGGCAGCAGCCGCACCACCTTGTCCAGCTCCTCGTGCTTCTTGCCGGCCTGGAATTATGGGATAGTTTGATATTAATAAACAACAAAGTACATGCACCCTATCTCACCACCCTCGTTCTTGAAGCGTATTTGGTGTATAACTCGGTGCAGCCTATGGCGGTGCCTAGTTCAAGTTCATATGGATAATGGTGTATAATTATTATCTATTATCGCAATAAATTATTATACACCTTAGCGGGTATCCCGCGCGTTGTAATGCGCAATCGTGAAAAGACCCCCGAGAACGCCTTCCTACTCCTGTTTCTACATTTCGTCACTTTTTGTAAGCAGAGCTAGCCGACGAATTATGGTCCGTAATCTCTTTTTAGCTCCAGGAAAGACGTGACCAAGACAACATCTGGATATTATTAATAAATGATTGACGTAAGTAATACTTTTGGATTATCGTAAATCACTTCTATTGCTGGTAAAAATCAGCGCTCGCTGCGGGTGGAAAACCCAGCATCATTGCGAGGCTGCCTTTTATTATTACAAAAACGCTTTGTACCTACGGTTTTTAACTTTAAACTTTTTGTTGTTTTGTTTTTGTGTCCCTATAGGTACCCACTGTTTTTAATGATTTTGTTGGTATGTAGTTTAGTCTGTTTTCGTATTGTACCTACTTATATACGTAAATAATTGAACTTTCACACATAAAAATACTAAATACGTTAATAATCATAAAAAACTGCATGCTGGATTTTCAACTTCTTTGAACTTCAGAAGTTGAAAAAATACAGTGACTCAAATTTAGAAAAGAAAAAATAAATATTTACCTAAGTACCTTTTCTACTTTACAGTTTTAATGCAATCGGACGTTCCGTGTAGTCTGTAGGTAGGTAAGTACCTAAGTCATTATTATATAGGTACGTTATGACTGAGTATAATGCACATATGTAGTTAGGTTCCATATCGTGCCTAAACAGTTGGCACTGTGTGCCCAACAATTGTTTGCTTCGCCAGTTGTTTTATTCATGCGAATGAAAACCTCGTGGCAAGTTTTCTATTGTATTCAGATTTCTTTATACTTCAAAACTCTGCCACTTGCCCTTAAAAGTGTATAATTACTTAACTAAACATGTTTTCAAGTGACTACACTATACATAATAGCCCTTCTTTGCCTGAATGGTTTGAAACTTTTCTGATGTGTGTATGGCTACTCTTAATTGTCTTTCCTCAGAATCAGCCTCGTTTTTATTTGCAAGGAACTTAACCAGGTCATAAGTACATAGTAGGCCTCAATTACTGCCCAAGGAAGCACACGAGAATAACAGTTCCTGGGGGGTGACTTCTGAGGTAGGTAACCCCGACAAAGATGGTTTCATTTGTTAGGTAAATATATTTAGTATCACCAAATGTGACAATAGGTACCATCTGTAGCATCTTCTAACAGCTAACGAACTACAGCTATTTTAAGACCAGCATCAAAGCCTTCTCTGTACATAAGCATACACAGGTACGCCTACACATTTATAAGTAACAACTATGCATGCATATTAAACCAGTTTTCCTTACACCTCTAAAAGGATTGCAACGGCATTGTTAGGTTTCAGTGACGTGGCGCGTTGAATGCATGCAATTTGTACCTTCGCGTCGTATATAGATAATTTAATGTACACCTACACGCGGAAGCAAAAGAAAATTTATTTAAGTTCTTTTCAAGATTAACCCTTTATAGCAATCACGCCTGTCGACGTGATTAACAAGTAAAACTTTTATTGTTTTACTCTGAGTGTCCACGAAAGTGTTAAGTGCAATGTGAGATTTAGCAGGAAGGTAACAAAAAGATATTGTTCCGTACGTAACGTCGGAAACAAAAACGATTTAAATCTTCGCAGAGCACGAGGTAGGGTCTCGACAGAGTAAACTCAAATAACAAGAAAATTGTGGTTAGCGATATTTTTATCCTGTTACGACGATACGAAAACGGTCGTAAAATTATTATGGTTCCCTTATTTTTTGTTATATTCATCAATATTATTTAACTCGTGAATCACATAATTAATCGCAATTTCCTTCCTTAAAATGTTTGGATTGGATTGGATTGAATAATTTAATAATGATTTTAAAACTGGTCTTGGATAATTATTATTACGATATTCCGGGAAAATTGTTACTTAAGATTTTAAGTGAAAGTTGTTACGCTAGTCAAGGTGTGTAGAAGAAGGATGTATCATGTAAAGTACTTAATTAGAAACTGTGTATGTGTTACTAAGGTACATATGTTTCAAGCATCTGACTAAAGCTCTATGGTAATAATATCTTACTATTAATGCTTTTACGGGTTTTAGCGAAATTTGGTGGGAGAGATCGTAATGTGCCGTTTCGTTTTTCGCCGTTTAAAAATGCATAAAAATAAAAAAAGGGTTCGTTCGCGCAGCTATAGATGACTGTTTGCTTACCCTGTCCAAAAATGTTAAGCACGCCACTGAGAAGTACATAGAGGTATATGAATAGGGCACCACACTAACTTGACTGCGCTTTTTGTACGAAGAGGTCGATTGTCTTTTCGTTCCCAGACTTTGACACTTTAAGTAGGGTCTACAGAAACAGCGGACTTCGGCATTTCAGGGGTAGGGTATTTCCATACGATCCTGTACATATTAAAGCTTAATAGTTTTGGTGATATAATAATAATATGAATTTACTTTTTTATTAACTTATACTTCATTGTTAAATAGTGGTAGGCAACTACAATCGTGGTGTGTAAATTACAAACTTCACACAAACCGTTTGTCCTTGTCAAGACTACATAACTTGTTAACGCGTGTTAAATACATCAGATAAATATGACACAATCCGTATCACAACCTTCGTGCATCAACTAGGCTTTTCAAATAGGTGCTAATTAACTACATTCTTAGCTAGTTAATGTACGCCCTTATGTTATTAAACCTACTACTACTTTAAATACGAAAGGTATATTAGAGGAGAGTGTCTTTTCCATTCCTCCTTTCCTTAAAAAAATACTGAACTGGAGGAATTGGTACCCAGATTATAAGTGCGATATTACAATGTATCTATCTAGTAGTTCTATTAAATGATAGGTCTATCCAGTTGTGTTATTTTACTAGGTGATCTTAATAAGCACTGAAAACGCAGCCAGGGCCAGGGGACAATACGTACAGGTTTCGAATAATGAGAAATTACTAGTTTATCTATCAGAATACCTATTCAATTTAGATTAGATTGCTATGTTTGATAATAAAATTTCCAAGGCACCGACACTGAATAAAAAATAAGGTAAAACTCTCAACATAATAGAAATACATACCTACCTACTGCACTTAATATTTCATGGTGTTCCTACTAGACATTACCTATTTTACAACCGTCGTATTCATAAAAAAATAAAACTTGGCTAACTAGTTGACGTATATCAACTTAGACTGGTTTATCCGTATTTGGCGTACATTGGACCAGTTTTTGAGACCTATACTAGCCCTGCGCCTATACTAGCGCTGTTCTAGCTTTCAGAATAACACGGTATGAGTTTATCTTGAGGTTACGGAATTTTCCATGACGGGTAGTTGACAGGATTCGTCCTTAGATCGGTCGTTAGATTTTCCGTAATAAAAACAGCCTTTATCGATAAGCATTTCGTTGAATTGTCGTATTCCGTACGAAAAAAAATTAATATATTCGAACGTCGACCCTTTATAACTTTAACCCTTTGTAACTGCCGGTCTTGTGAGTAATTCATCTGTAAGTTATTTCGTATAACCCAATAAGTACAAACTCACCATGAGGAATACACCAAGCACAGCCAGTCCGTCGGTCTGACCAGCCGCTTCGGCGAAGCTGGCGTACTTGGTGGTGTTCCAGTGCACCAGGTGGAGCTCGCCGGAGAATGCGCGGCCGTCCACGGTGTGCTCGGAGCCCTCGCCGTTGCGGGCGCCCCAGTGGCAGTGCCACTGCTGTAACTTGTACACGTCCGAGCCAAGAGGTCCACCGCGTAACTCTGAAATAAAAATAATTATGTTTATGCCAATTTTTCCTGGAAAGATTAGGCTTAAACATGAAAAAGTCACATTTCTGCCTACTCATTCATATAATTCATATGGAAGATAGTGTCTTATTCTGATATAATAATATGTACATACCTACTTATTATTTACGTGAATAGATTGTTATAGGTATAGAGAAACGTTCACTAATATTTTCATAAACGCTAAGCTGCCACCGGAATTGAGAGATAATTAATTCATTTTAACGATATGGCAAAGATGCTTTTCATAAAACGGCAATTGTATTAAGATGATAGCTTTGTAATGACCTGTCTACTGGATACTACCGTATAAATAACAAATTCGGCGAGTACTGTCGAGCGTAAATAGGTCGGCACAGCATTAAAGCGATGTGTCTTTAGCGACACTGTCCTCATTTTATATCAAAAATATTAGTCATTATAACCCGTTGACGAAATGCAATTATTATGGTACTTGTGTATAAAAGGCGGGCTTATTATTTTGGTTGCGTGTTTATTTTGGGCGATCCCATGTGCGCGATAACCGGCGGCGGAAGACGGCCGGCGTACGGCCGGTGACTCAGCTGCGAGGGGATCGACGGGCTCCAATCTAATCAGTACCTACATACTTGACGGTGGCGCAGCCAATGTACCGCAAGTGCATCAAGTATGCATTTCCTGCCTGCTTGTCCTGCATAATACAAAACAATTATTGTCTGAACTTTCCTATGTACCTAACCATATTTTATATGTAGAAATGTTGATCGATTGAGGGTTAGGTACTCAGGTAGGTAGTTGCGAAAAGCAGTTACGAATGCCTGTCCCTTAGGAATTGATAACTAATCACTCCATTTGAATCCTAGCAAAAGATGTACCTATTGAGCGAGTACAAAAAAAAACAGAATAAAAGATGTTCGTTTTGTATGAGTACGTTTCACAACTCCTTCATACTAGTATTTACTATTTAGAGTTAGAGTATTTACCTACTTTACCAACGCATGCGCAGGCCACATTGATTTTTTTATTTAGTGTCGATCGATAGCAGACCAAAGGGTACGAATGGAATATAAAGAGTAGTCACCCGAGTCATATCCGTTCTCGTCGACCCGCCAGCAGTAGCCGGGGTTGACGATGGAGCGTGTGTGGTCTACGGAGTAGCACCACTCCAGCGGCGCGCAACCGGCGCTGGTGCGCGCCCGCCTTGTGTCGATGTCCACGGGGCTCTGCCGCAGACCGCCTGCTTCTGGGAACTTCTCTTGCCATGTTGATGGACCTGTTGACAGATAATGTCAAGTTTCATTATTGATATACAAAGAACATGAAACTGATGAAGTTTCTGTCATGTATAAAATTACAGGATTAATCCCTTAAACTAGCACCCTTTCATATGTGAATTTATTTTCTTTCACCATAAGAGGGTGGCGTAGTATTACGTACCTATTTAAGGCTTTGAAAAAGACACCCAATACACTAGGCCTGCACTCAAGTCACGAGGGTAACAATTGCTTTTTTGCAAATAAACCGAAAAAACCGCAACATGTAAGAAGGTAAAAGCTACACAATTTATGTTTTGGTGCACTTCGACATTAGTTTAGTAACGTTTGCACGTGCGACACTTACTTATCCCTGAAGTACAGTGGATCGTCTTATCACTTGAGATTTTTGTTTATTTTATGATACTTTTGTAGCTAAAGAGCACGCAATTCATCTTAAATTAGATTAGAAACTTAGGTATGTAGTTTCAGTGAAATATTAGGAAGGTGTGTGTTTGTCGTCCTCCATATTAAAAACATGCCATGTATTTTTATACTTTTAAATTACGAATGTATTTTTTCATTTGACAATACGAGTGCATTAAGTACGCACAAATAGTGTTAATCATAAATAAGGCATAATTTAATATTATATCATACGTGACCACCAAATTAGTACCTAATTTAGTAGTATTAGATGGCTATAAATGGTAGCTACTTTTGCCTAACCCTTAGTGGGATAATAGACGTGATATGTATGCTTAAATAGCTAAGGAATATGCTACTTACTAGTTATCGTACCAAAAATATCAAAGGCAGAAATTTTTCAGCTTTCAGGATTATGATCTTAGAAATTATAAGAACATTACTGCACCATCTAGTACACCAATAGTATATCTGTGGTGATCAACTGTAGTTGCTTGTTTACCCTCGAACAATTATTGTGCAACGGCACTTCCAACAAACTACACCATTGGTATTCCAATCAGATACTGCCTAACTCAACAGCCAGCTGTCCAAATCAAGCCAAGGTGGTGAATATGGCACATATACGACAGGTAAATCCTGATCACTGAATCGAGGGACAATATTTCGTAGCAAAATTTATTTTAGAATTTGTCTCGTTTACAATCTTCCAATGGACGTAAGAGACGACCGGGCGAAGATGTTTAAGTAAGGGAAATCCAGATATAATTAACTATGAAACTTAATATTTATAATCTAAATATTTCTCCAATATAGCAAATTCCCAAGTTAGGTGCTACTGCCCACGTAAGAGTTAAATAATTCTGGAAGTTAGTTTACGTATCTAGGTACATATTTTGCCCGATTTTGTAAATTCTTGTCTTAGTTTTGACTACATTACAATACATCACTCAGATTTTTTTACTGTAGAATACAGTACCTCCGGCAAGGGAGTTAAGTATCACCATAGTTGTCACGCTTTGTTGTCATACCTATAGGAAAAATAAATATAACTATATAATGACAAGGTCAAAGCAGTTATCTTCTGACATGGCGGTAAGTAAATTATTCAAAATTGCTTAGAAGTAATAGGATTTGCCCGATGTTATGTGAACAACGCTCAATAATGGCAATCATGAATGTTGGTAGGTACATCCTGAATGATTTCTATATCATGTAGCGTGTTGGTATGTAATTATTTTGACACTCTTTGATTTATTGTCAACACCAGCATTAGTGTCAATTGAGGGTTTTTCCTCACTAGATTACCGGTAATAAATCTTGAAATCAAAATGTACTGGAACGATCTGATGAGTAGACACTAAATAGTGCCACGATTGTACGTGCGGATTTATCTGTACCAGGAACCTTATGACTATGTAAGCACCAACAAGCACAAGATTCGTTGCATTGCACTGGACTATAGAGACGATTTCATATGTGCTCACGTCGATAGTTCAGATTGACGTGTCTGTCCTGGTCGTATAAGATAAATGAAATTGACGAGATACAGTTCACTAGCTTTAAATTTAGGATATATTTGAAAGCTTGCTCTTGATATCTTCTGGCCCCGCGTTACTGTAAGGCTTTGGTGCACCCATGAAAACATCTCGGCAGATTGTTATCATACATTTATTTTATAGTTCTCTCGTTCTGTGGTGAGTTACCAAATGAGTAAGACGAGAACTACGAAATTTCAGACATTTCATGTACCTAAGGTAAACTTGCTAGAGAGGGTTCAGGTTCAGTTCAAGGTCATCATACGGTAGCGGCGCTGACGGGAAACTTGAATGAGGATGAACCTAAGGGAATGCATTCCAGGGCCTACTTTCTAGTTGTGGACTCAGAGTATGTTAGAATCCGTAGAAAATAGAGCATTGCAAATAAATCTTATCCCCGGATCGCTGCCGGACTGGATTATGAGTAGGTTGTCACTTTTATAGGGAAATATTTTCATAATATTTTTGCAATGTAAATAACCGTGAGTGAGAAAAGTACTCACCTACTTACTAAAATGAAAATTGTACCTACATAGGTAAGGTAAGTAGCCAGCTACTGAATATTTCAAGGGGCAATTCACTAAAAACGGAAAACAAGTAGATTAGAGCACCACTTACCGCTGTTTACTGACCCTTTTTACTCGTAAAAACAGCGACGATGAAAACGATTTGTATAAGTAATGAGTTTTCAAACATAAAAATCTTAAATCTGTTTCTTTATCGAGCACGTTTTTTGTATTTTATCTTGTGTCTCAAGTCTGTATACACCTATACCAAAAGACCCAGACAGAAATATATTTTATGATTTTCCCAACTTGTGTGATTTTTCCTCGCATACCTATGATTTTTACTTAATATTTTATTATAATTAAAAATTTTGCATGCAGTATAAAATGCAAAATTCGTACTATTATTATTTGTTTTACCGGCAGTCAAGTTGTTGGTAAACAATTTGCAATTCTAAAAACTCAGTCAGTGACTGTGAGAATTTACATTAAAGGTTTTTAATTAAGTTCGTTTTCCTCATAGTCTTAGGACATTATCGCATTTCAGAATAAGTAATGCAGTTTGCTCTGATAGGAGTTTTATTATCTAAGTATTTAAACATAATTACATATATATCTTGACGCCTGTGTTCCAGTGAGTGAGCTGAATAGACCTCCACCTGATACGATCCTGACATTATTGCCTAATCAACAATCAATAGCACTTCGGTTTTTAATACATTTTTACTCCTCTTTTGTTCAAAACGTCACCAATTTGTTTTTATGGATAACCTTGATTCAGCAAACAAATGTACAATGTTGTTCTTAAACCATTGAAAATATTAAGGACCTTCCTTTTATCCCCTTTAATTTTGCATATGAGAGGTAAGGAAGAGATTTCCGGGAGTAAACATACTTTTTAGGGCAAATATATGATTTTATTTGGTAAAGAAGGCATTATATAGCCAACGAGAGGAACATAACGTACCGTACTTATTATGTTATGCCATATACAACTTAAATACATTTTTAACACTAAATTATAATGGGATTTTACTAGCTGTTAACATAGAGATTTCAATTTCTGGAACTATGCATTAACGAAATAAGTACGGATAGTTACAGATTTACCGAGCTTAAGTCTAAATGAAACAAATGTGCAAGGGAAGGACAAGGGTCGTTGTTGCCGACGATGATAATTATATTCAACAGATCTTTCCCGAATAAATAAACGGACGACAGACAGCCAATCATCAATCAATAGGTGTGACGTTCAGTTAGTTTTCATTGGCATATCATTGGCTGGAGTTTGTCCCCGGTAAAATAATAAAGTGCGCGTTGATATCTTATGAGCTTATTTACGTGGGCTGAAGAAGGATGGGCGGAAATTTATGATGATTGATGCATTGTCGTTGATATATCGGGCGACAATTGGAGTTCAATGAGCTACTCTGCACACAACACAATATAACTTGTAAATAAAACGCAGCATAATTATTATATCGAGAGAATGGTAATGCATTGTAATGTGCCGTTTAGGTACTGCACTGGTGCAGAGTTTTGTGATTGAATTTATTTGAATGTCAAGTAGGTGCCTACTTAAGAGTTGTTTCATACATGCATAAACTAACACCCATAGTCTCCAGTCGGGTGGACAGAACCTTTGGAGGTAAACAATCTCTCAAGTAAATTGACGGTCAGCTATAATGGAAAATTCCATCTAGATCGTGCTATTAAGTTGCGTACAGGAAGAAACACAGGTTTCTTGTAATAAATACGTCTTTAAGTTTAATTATCAATTACCTACTGTACCTAACGTACGTTAGTAAAAAGCTTTAAAAACATGATGAATGTGATTCTGTGTGGCTGGTGCGGTTGAAGGATTCTAAGATACAGGTATACCTAGACACTAGACAGTGATGAACATTTTACTTTAGTATTTCTTACGTAAACGTTCTTTTTCCGATAAGGTGCTAGAAAATCCTTCGAAATTTCACCCGCATATTTTTTATGATAAAAACTTTGACGCACTGTTTATCTCGTCCTAATAAATATGTTGTAAAATCCCTCGGTAGAACCCTATATACCTATAAAACCTACATATCAAATTGCAAATATCTTGTTTTAGCGATTTCAGCTAGGCTGATGATGTATGAGTCAGTAAGTGGTATATTTTGTCATTACTATGCTGATGCTTGGTTTTAGTGTTTCATACAAATTTTAACACTGTCTATGGCTATTTTATTACATGACGTTTAGCTCTTAAATAACCTATTTTTAACAATAATAACACCCAAAATAATCCATGAAAAGGACCCCGCACAAAATGTTCGGTAAAAGCCTTTCGATCAAATTGAATGAAATTTTGCAGAAACATAGCTTCAGATGTTTTAATTAACTACGTAAAGTTATAGCTTCAACTAATGACTAGTTCTGAAGATAGCCCGTTTTTATACTGAGTCTGTAGTACCTTTCCAATTAAAAGATTTGTTCAAATCGGTTCATAATTGGCGGAGTTATCGCGTAACAAACATAGAAAAAAAACATACGTGTCGAATTGAGAACCTCCTTTTTTTGAAGTCGGTTGAAAATAGGTGGTAACTCAGCTATCTGTCAACATAGATGTTATCTAAAAAAATCACTGTTTCAAAACATGGTAAAATACGCAGTGAACGTACATTCTATAAGCTTTTATAAACAAAACGTGAATCATATTTTAGGGGAAAAGCGAAAATATTATACCTCATCTGTGCTACCGTATATTAATGATGTACCTAAGTATTTACTTATTTATCTACGTTGAGTAACAGTACTAAACTACATACTTAGGAAGTAGTACAGTCGTGGCCAAAGACAGTTGTAAATTTGGCCTCGCAAGTGTCGTCCATACACTAACGTACGCAGCATAGCTCAGCTACATAAGCTAAAGTACAAAATATTTTCATTTCACACGACAATAAATTAGCAAGCATATGTAAAACAAATACCATTTTTAAGATAAAGCATCTGAATGATAATGATATAAATTCATCAAATGACTGGCATTGTAAATGGGAAAACATTACAATATAAGTCTTATGCAAGTATGTAATTGTCAGCATCAGATTTTGATTAATTTATTACAGTACAGTAGATGCTAACGCCCGGATTCGCGGAATGCATTTAATTGGAGTTTGTACAAACGTTGCCTCTTTAAAGGAAGGAAGTGATTAATGTACCCTAAGCTATAGTGGAAACCGAATCAAATTATCGACGTTAGTTCGTTTCTATCTAATCGTGTTCCTACTTATTGTAAAGAATGACCTAATAATATTCTAGCAGATCCTACGACCACACCGATGGACCAGATCGCACCTGAAAACGAGAAGCGTGGAGGCACGCTGAACTAACGTACATGGACAGTAACCTCCGCCCACCACCTGGAAAAACTGGCGTCACGCATGTCATTACTATAATAAAATAAATAACAATCTTAACTGTAAGATTCATACCAAAAATACAATAAATAGGCATGTGTGTATTTATAAACAGTAGATCATTTACACAGCTTGCGTAATTCCGTGCCTTACGCTAGTACATGAATTCTGAGGTAGGTTAGTTCTACTACGTCGGCACTGTAGATACGTATAGGTAAACGTCATTATTAAAAACAAAGTTCGCAAGTTACCTACAGCACGAAAACTGTCGGTTAATTCAATAGCTCTTCAAACATGCCAATGTCAATACAGTCACAATTTGGAGTGGTCATCATAATCGCAGCCCGTATTGGGTCATAAATCAGTTGTGTTGTGGCATGTCCCTACGCGGTCACCGCCGCCGCCAGCCGACCTCGACCTTGCTCCGATCAACCGAACAGTTCCCAACTCTTTAGTCAAATGAATCTCCCAAATGTTTCCGCTTTAGTTTTCCATTTCCGGAAATACTAATTTTAGCTCATTTCACAGTTGACCGCCGAAGTGATGAAATCAAAACAATCATTTTAAAATATTTGTTGTTATTATCAACATCTACTGGCAATATTAGCTAGATGTATTCTACAATTTCTGCTTTTCAACTTTTGTCACACTGCCTATCTCTTTAGAAATGCAGTATTACAAGTGTGAAACAAATACTCAAACACTTCTGAAAATAAGGACTACTCAAATATAACGCTGTCTACGACTTGCTGATATTTTGACATAATTACATTGTAAACCTTAATTTTATGAGTTTGTGAATTCGCCGTAAGACAATTTTCAAGAATCATGTCTAGAGAAAGAATAACTATCACAAACTATACGCGTAGTGTAAAAGTTCATATCTCCTACCTTTTTATATCACATATTATGTCGTAACACCAAAGTGTGTTAGTAGGCTAAGATTTTGATTTGTGAACGACGAAACGTCTGCCAGCTACCGGTAGCTGCGAGTATTGCACATCCAAAACAAGTCCTAGAAGATTTAGGATCAACATACTTATACATTTTTGCGTCTGTAACGTCTAGTGCGGTAGGACGCCTAACTATTTACGATAGTTTTAAATAAACAAGGCTGACAATGAGGAGTTTTCTAAAAAATCTATCTTTCTAAGATATTAGGAAATGATGAACAGATGCAACTAAGTATGATATTCTATGATTGTATGTCTTTGGGCTCACTTATTGTGTGATTTTTTTTAAGACCTCATGGTTTTTACGTTATTCTATATAATATTACATGCCCCTTAAGCCACCATTTACGCGATAAATTATAAACAATAGCAAAAGTCTTGGTGGTCTTTTCACTTCCAAGGCAGAGTACGGCATAATAAATATAATTTGTAGCAGAAACCTAATACAAAGATAACAAATTGATATTATAAACCACCACTTAGGTATTGCTAATTTAAAAGTTTTTTATTCTTTCTTTTTGCAACTTTTACTTCTTCTACTAGTCGATGTCATAAGTGTAAATGTAAAAAGATCCTCAGGAAATGAGGTCGCGCCACGCCTAACTATTATGCCACGTGCTATCTAGTGAGATTGTAATCAATGCATTAGGGATTGCACAGACAGACGCGTATTCTTACTTATTTACTGTTTCAGTAAAAATAGTTTGATGCATGTTGCTTATTACAAAAAAACACAACGTCGTGCTGTCGTCAGCTTAAACTTTCACCTAAACTAAGCAAAAGAAAGTATACATACAAAGATACGTCAGTTTTGTAACTTAAGAATGGACAGCGAAGATACTTTGCCACACATTTTTGAGAAGTTTAAGCTATTCAAGCTATTTTTTGCAAGTCATTAAGTTGATATATACATTAGCACTCTAATAATATGTTATATACATGGATAAGATAGAAAGCATACAAAATAACCTAAGTTTACAGTATCTTCTAACTAATTGGTTGGGATTATAGTTAATTAGATCAATGTATGGTAAGGGCATATGTACTTTATTGACAATATGTAACGTAAGTATTTATGCGTAATAAAATTATAGCTACCCACGGCCGCAAGTGCATGTAACCCACATTTATGTCGCATAATGCGATAAAGTTGCACTTGTTCACCCTGACCGAGCGCGGCGGGCTGCGGTTTGAGATGCCCACTTCAACCGGTCGGTCGGGTTACCCCCCATTCTCTTTTGGTACCCCGTAAAAATATTTTACGATAAAGGATACAGTGGCCGATATTAAAACATTATGGCTGTTCTGAAAGAACAAATACATATGAAAAGTTTAACTTAAATACCCATATACGGTAACTTTGTTCTTGCGCATTAAAGAGAAATAATTGAAAGGAAGTAACTAACTGGGTAGCCTGTTTTTTTATGTGTTTCATATCAATATATATTAACAGGTAATTTCCGGGTTTAATTGTACCGTTTAACAATGAGACAAAAATAGTATGTACATTAAAAAGAAACCTGAAATGCAGTGTTAGTCTAGACCTACGTAAAAATACTTTAATTTTTTTTTATGCATGTTAACGGGGCTCGATTGTGCAAGACCTTGAGGGGGATATCGGATGACGGTTTGTGAGTACTGAGAGTTGAGTGTCACAGGCCCCTTGAACTGCTATCTTATATCCTATTGTTCTAAAATAGGCAATAAGTCTTTGGACAATTGCGATTACGTTTGTCTTTTTACTCTAGCTGAAAATCAACAAGTTTTACTTGCGTCTGTAATGCAGTTGGTCGGATACTTGACTTGTAACCTGGAGGTCGCGGGTTCGAGTCCGATTACTGGACGTGTACCAACTCGGGACTCTTTTTCAGAGCCTATGTACGCAACGCAACACTCATACGATGAAGGACAACATTGTTATGAAACGCACACCACAATGTATGTGAACCCTATAACGGCGATGGGCGCACTCCTTGTCAAGTTGGGTTGAATACGCTTTGTGAACCGTGGGCATTTGCTTAGCAAGTGCTCTGGCTACCCCGCTTTGGGATTAAAAGGGGTGAAGTGTATTTATTTTATTATTAATTATGTTTTACTTACTAGAAGGACAGTTGGTATTACTCGTGTTTCTATTATTTACACTTTGTAATTCCATGATTTACCCATAACAAAAGATAGGTTGACGTTGACATTCATGGAATACTTCTTAAATTCACTGACCAACGTCATAAAGTTACTATTTGTACAAAAATTCACACTTCTCCTCAAACAGTATCGACATACTTCTAATAAAATATCTCGGAATATGTCAGTCGGTCAGTCAATGAACTTTTACTTTACTTAATAACTTTTACATTTTTATTATTACAATAAAATATAACACGAAATCATCTTACATAATTGTCATAAAACGTTCACGCAATTTCTGATGTGACTATGTTCGCAATAAAGTCAAACAATAAAATCAGTTGACATTACATTTCATTCATTGTAGATAACACTGCCATAATGAAATTGGAAACAATACGATTCTATTCTGCACAGGTTGTTTGTTAGCATGCACTCTGTAGGTATTCATACCTACCTAGTGCACTGGAAGGTACACTGTGTGATTTGCCTTCCACGGGCGGGCGTTACTCTGAGAACCGTACAATGTGTCATCTTTTGTTCTCTAATAACCTAGTATTAACTGCACGACAACATCCAGCACTGTCACAGACGCACGATGAGCTAAGCAACTTTGGTCTCACGCGACACTGAGCCTCAAACATTGCCAGCTCAGCTGAAAACAAATTTTTATAGCACCGTGACTGTTACAAACTACAATGAATAGAGTGCACAGGTAAAGAACACAGATCTGATTGATAAACACCGGTTGGCATAAATTAATCTGAACAATCATGATAAGGCAGGTAAGAAGGTATTTCTCGTGAAGACTATGCATGTACTATGGTTTTCAGCGTTTAATAGTAGAATATAATGTTTTGTACGTCAAAAGTAAGTATTTTATTTCTACTTTTTTAACACATAACTTAGGTGGCGTCAAATGTACTATCGATGATCGGTAAATAGTGTAGTGATCAGGGCTATTGCCTCTGTAGGACAACGGTCACGGTTGCAATTCGAGCTGATAGATTTGTTGTGTGATGAGATGTGGTGAGTTAGTCTGTAGTCAGAATGAATAGAAGACGTCATGTCTGTGAGTAAACAATATTTAAAAAAATCTAAATATTCAGCAAATGGTTTGTAATTATTAGAACAATAACAGCGGTAGGTATTTATTATCCTCATGATAATGGATTTGCCAATTGTAAATGTCACAATAAGTCATCCAATTAAAGTTCCTTATTATATTTCAATCTGGTTTAATTCGTTTCTCACAGTAGTAATATAGGTAATTTTAAAACTCTGTGAAGTTGAATTATAAAACATTGTGGCGGAAACACGTATAGGTACAAAAAGATGTGTGAACATTATAACGGCGAAAGATCTATCGCATTGGCTTGTCTATACTTACTCCTGAGTTTCACAAAAAGTATTAAGTAAATATTACCACTTTTCATTTGAAATATAGACTCTACTTTTATGAAATAAGCCTCTGTGAAGTCGTGAGCATCATGTACAACGGAACTTAGAAATAGTATGAAACAAAGATTAAATTACATTAATTGCATGTGTATAGAATTTGTGCCACCATGCTACGGCTACAGTTAATGACAGATCAGAGATAATAGAGATTACACTATTAGTCAATTGAATCCAATTGATAACGGATGATACCACGAGAATGCGTGGCTACAACGTTCGGGGGATCTCATTGGTACAATCGCGACATCAGCATCAACAGAGCTCAGCTGTATGCCACCAAATATACTTGAGCTTCAACAAGGAATACATTTTAATTATGGAAATTGATTTAAACCCATGAATCTCATGCATAAGGAGGGTAGAAGCTAGGCAAAGGCCGTAGCGCTTTCGGAAAGAAGCAAGAAAAAAAATTGCTTTTATATCACGATTGGCGATTGGTGCGATTTCGTCTGTTCCAACAAATAGGTACTGTCTTTCACGAAGCTGCGCTCGGGGGTATATGATGAATCTCATGGAATTTCAATGTCAGTGTTTATGTTTCAGAGTGCCCGGTTATTAACGAAAGCTACGGGCTATTTAATACCTCGCTACGATCCGGCGCGGCAGACCACGGACACGGCTCCCTAGTGTCAATATGTAAATAAGTTAGCGATAATGATCAATTTGCTTTTGCAATTAAATAAATAACATCCTTTTACAAATAAATGGCTGCACTGAGGATCATTGAAGGTAAGATTCCTCTCTGTAAGATTAGCGAGACTACAGCTGTAATCGGAAATTGAGCTGCAGTAATTATGTCGTAGCGTTCGTAATAAGTACGAGCTGATCGGTATTTTACAAGTAGTTAATGAGTCTCCGCCCTCTCCCTAATAGTTAAATACTCAGATAGATGGATTTAGTAAAAGATTTCTATTGGCTATGAGGTTAGCAAATTAATTCCTTAGACTTTGAAACTCCTAAGTAGTACATTTTCTTTGTAGTGGGATAAGCCTACTGCCTATCATATCACTGGCACGTGTGATAGATACGGGTGAATCATTCGTTTGTATTTGTTTATACTACTGAAAATGTAACATTCATTCATACTATTTAATGAATCAACTTATATCTCTTCATGAATGGATTTTCGATTTAGATTTTACTACATCTAATAGTAACATTTGTGGCTAATGATAGTAACTAGCACACATAAAGTATGTTATTGTATCTATTCTGTATATATTTCCTAATATTTCCTATTCAGTATGAATAAAATAAGATACTTCTCAACATAGGTATACGTAATGACGTATTTGTTAAATGTTGCATATATGGAAGATAACAGGGACACCGCACGGACAACGATAATCTAAAAGGTGACCGATGTCCACCAAGCTCAATATCTATTATAGGTCTCAACTTAAGACGCTTTGTTAAACAAAAAGTGATAAATAAAAACATAAAGGTAGGTAATGCAGCAGTCGTCAAGGCAATGCGCGCAGATTGTGCGACATTGCTCGATTTACAGACTAATTACCGTCGAGAAAAACTAATTTATTATATTTCAGTGACTTGCGGAGTTTGAGCAAGGACGTAGCGAATTGTTTCAAGTAACTCAAGTAGGCAGTTAAGTTTTAAATACCTGCAAATGATTGTGGGATCAAATACCTTTATAATGTACAATATGATTCTCACAGAAAATACTGAACTTGATTACTTCATGTAAGTATTGATCCAAACGTTAAGCTTTCATTTGCGAAATTTAATTCTCTGGTAAAACTGCGCAATTTTGTAATGTGATCCGATCTCGTACTCGGACGTTCGTTGCGATGCATACATTAATACAATACTAAAGTTAAAAACAACAAAAACTTGTTCTATATATAAGATGAAGTAGAAACTGTAAAAAAAATATTTTCATCGGGTACTTGGGTATCGACTATTTATTTTATTATTTACTAGTTCTTTTACTAATTTCACGGTAATTTCGTGATATTATTCATACATGTATTTTTAAGCAGGCGAATATTTAATGAAAACTACTTAGCCGTAATTATGAATAAAATTATATTAATAGATAAACAATTTATTCGCTACATCTCTATTGGCACAGCACGGCATTATCTACGGACACATCTTATGTAAATACACTTATCATAAAGGTTTCTATGTGCGTATTATTTATGAAAGAAAGGAGAAATGACTGCTCAACTAGACTTCGATGACGCACTTTCAACGAAAAGCACTATAATGTAAATGAGTTTATCTAACTAATAAGGTTAGAACCTACAACAACTGAATATTTGAATAATTATTTAGGTAGCTATTGAAGGAATGCAGGTATTGTAGGAATAAAGGTGAACCTTTCATGATGTCCTGGTACATACAATATTACTCGTGCAATAAGCATTGACGTTTATAAAGCTATTATTATTGGCGACTTTTTCCAAGCATTCTCGTTATTTAAGTTCTGATACTTGACAACTTATTGCAATAAAACGTATGTTTGTTTGTACTTACTCGTACCTTAGTCATAGTTATGGGAGACATTTGTCAGAGAATAAGAATAATCGTATAAAAGTCAAAATTCGCGATATAAAGTATATTTCTCATGAAAAGAATAAAATCAGCATTAAGTGTATTATACTAAAATAATTAATAAGTAGATTATTTCCATTCTACTCTTTTTTGACTAGATTCAGACCCGATGTGACATGCATGTGTTGTATGTTTTAAGGTTAAGTTCAACGTATTTAATACATATTCTATAACATCAAGTCGAAATAATTTATTAATGTAATAAAATGGTAAGATAATATTTTCTGTGTATAAATAAACGCAAAAAAAATACCACGCTTTTTAACCTTAAGTATTTTTATTATCGTAAGTAATATTTCTTTACAATTTGCGTAGGTATTCTTGGGCAAGAAATGTCTGTATGTCTCGTTATCCTCAATAATATATCAGTGCTGCAGTGGACAAGAGTAATGTACACTTTTGCTTGCACTGTGCAGGCAAAATACAATGTTATTCAACAAGAGTATTTTTGGTACTGTTTCAGTACAACGTCACTGTTAATTTCGACGTCGCCGGTAAGTGAGGTGACAGTAAACTGAGGGAATTTACGGCGCGGGTAAATATTCACAGACTGCAGCGGAATCACGAGGCTATCTGTTTGTCAGTTAACCTCTGTAGTTTATCACTATCTATCGTGCGATCCCTTCGGCCGGATCACTCTCAGCACGTTATGTATAACAAGTGATTTACATTATACTTACTTATCATCGAGTTAGGGTCAAAAACCATACCGGCAAAGAATTTACCTACATATTACCTTGTCGGCGCGATAAAATATCGTAAATATTACTTGTGTTTGGGCTTGCGCGGTGACATTGAACATTTTCCGGGACCTTCGTTTCAGAGACAGTAAAAGTTTTATATGTATTTTAACGTGCATAATAATATTCAGGTTATATAAAGAACGAAGCAGGAAAACTAATTGTCTGTCATACGCGTATCATAAAAGTAAAGGTAAAATTAGATTACCTGGACGGAAGTCGCCCTAGCGTTGTCAATTTCATATTTGCCATCTAGGTAGGTATAGTATGCAATAAAGTAGTTAGAAAATTAACACGCTGCAATTAACCTCAAAAGGGGATACCCGTGCCACCTGTTGACGTCATAAGAAAAAAACTTTTATTCTATTTGGATGTCTGCGAAAGTGTTGTTAGGGCCAGAATGATGTGGGCGTGAGGTGCATTATGCACACTATCTTCTCTTATATAAACTGTCTTCGGCTTTTGTATACTTGTTGACGTACAGTAACGTTTACGTACGTTTGCTTATCATTTTGAGCTGATATTTCACTATGCACTTTTCCCAAGTGCAACTTAGTCCAACTATAGTGTTTCGTTCAGGCCAATTCATATTCATTAGTATAACTGACGCTGTAGACGTAAAAGTGCGAAATGATAACGCTAAAATGTACATAACGTACGTGTTTGCATAGAAGTAATTAACTCCAATAATTATTTCCATATACAGAAATCAACACTGGCCAGTTAAGTACGTAAGTAAATTTTAGTACGAATTTAATTATTTACATTTTTAAAACAAATACCTATTTAACTCGGTTAAAGGTAAATAATCAATAACTGGACTTTGATTTTCGTCAATTGAGCATGTAGTTCGTGAGTGAGTGAATTAACTAAAGGACCTAATTCTCTGACTCATTATACCAAGATGATAATGTGGGATATTTTACGTATGGCGGTGACGTGAAATAGAAGAGAAATTCATTTGGTGTCTATTGCATCTAGTGTGAAATAAGGCATATTTACTAGGGTAATGTGGTTTTTCATGTTTTGCATGCTCTTCTTCTGAAACGATACTCAATACATTCCGTGCCGGAACCGTTTTACATATACTTTTCGGACCTTTTTTACCTATGTTTTTGACACATATATTTTTGTATTGTTATTTTCATGTCACAATATTAGCTCGGTGAGTTTGTTCGAGTGTGTTTTGGAAAATGGCTTGCGATATTCGCGATAAATCGTTTGTGATCTTGTTCCTATGGCAATTTCCATTGGCGTCTAGCCGTCAATAGGCTCACAAGAGTTAGGTGGCCACACATGAAGTTTTTCACATTGATCTGCTCTAATCGCGGCAGTATGAAAGAGATAAATTGTGTTTAAGGTTCTCTTCTTGTAGTACGAAATGTTTTTAGATATATATAAATCAATGTTGGTAGTCACGACTCTCGTGCGTGCACCACACAATACAGTTAACTTAAAATAGACCTCGTCGATCTTAGTGCAACTTTATTAGGTAGGCTATTGTGTTTATTTATAGAAAAGAACAGAAAAAAAATGGAAACTTACCTACTATTATAGGTGTACATATCCACAAATCAAATGACTCAACTATTAAACGATTTTACATTATAATTAATTAGGGAAAATGTGAAAGCATTCTTTCGTTAATCGAAATAGACACGTAACTAAACGAGCGTAATTATTAACTATCGTAAGTTAAGAAACATAAAATAAGCAGTTAATACTTGCAATATCGACGTTATTATATTAAATGTATTCGATTCACGTTGGAGACCGTGACATTTTATAGAATTAATATATTATCAAAGGACTATGAATCAGGTATTTTTGTCAAAAAATCTCATACAGTGTCAGCTGTTCTTTTATTTTGGAATGATGAATGACAACATATACATATATTTACCATAAATAAATATTCGTAAAAACCCTTTCAATTAATTTTACGCTTATCATAGGCAAGGTTGTGCTCAGTGGGAGGCTTAGTATCTTTGTACAAATACCTGTTTTTTACTTTTCAGTGGTTGTTTATTCTATTTATTGGTTGTTTACGTCGTTTAGTTATTTCGTGAAAGGTACAGCCTAACCCACATGATTGACCCTAAAACCCAGGCGCTTGATGCAGCCCTCTTCGGCTGTTGCGGCCGCCACTGACGGATCTAGGCCAACCCCGCGTGACCGCTGCAGCCGCTGCCGCTCACGCAACCTCTCTTCATCACAATATCTATCGGCGGAATTTTTAGATATTGGCGTTTACGAATGTGGATGTGACGCAAGGGGTGTGGTTGGTGACAATTAATAAGTGAAGATCTGGTGGCTCTGTCTACCCCTATTGAGGACAAATGGTTATATGTTGAAGTAAACAGCACTGATTTAAGTTGGCTGAGCAAATATGTAACAAAAACTGACAGTTTATTCCGTCCTAGACCCACAGCCAAGAAATATTTACTCAATATGAAGTAATTTAGACCGTTCAACATTTCATGATTCATCTCTGTTTTTCTGTTCAACTGTTGTCGTTTGTGTATAAATTTGCATTCGTAAGTTCAGAAATCGTTTGTTGTTTTGTACAGGAAGAAACTTGGATATTAATTGAGACATTAACTGCTTGCAATATGATGGAAAAAGTAAAATATGGCTCGTAATTTTATGCGAATAAGTAATTACTTTGTCTACATTAGGTACACCTGAAACGTGCGCATAACTTAGTTTCAAAATATTTGTATAGGTATTTTTTATTGTCGAGTTAACATGTCCACAGGTGTCGAGGCAAGTAATTCTGGGATTGGTGACGTCGAGGCAAGTTTTCAGGCAAACTTCGTGAAAGTCTAATAAGTTTCGCAACTGTACCGTAAAAGTCCGTAACAAACGACATTATTTACAAATGAGAACAAAAAGTGAAATCAAGTAGGTAATCCAAGTTGGGAAGTCAGCGTGCATCGAACTCTTTGGCAAAACCCGTTTGGATTTCCTTTATTTACTAGAGGTCACGTGGTGTATGTAAACAGACCGGTCGGCGGTCGCCGGCACTCACCGTTCTCGACGGCGTATCCCCATTCGCAGTCACCCATGTTGCTGTGAGTTGTGGTGGATAGGATCCTGAAGTGATATTAGTGGTGGTTGTACGCGAAATGAGAAGGGAGCGCGGCGCGGGCGGTATTTACACTCGACACAGCCGTCCGCGCGCGCGTCTTGCTTGCACTGCTGCGCGCAGGCCGCCCCGCCGCCGCCGCCGCCGCCGCGGTCCCCGCCCGGCGCCTGCGCCTCCCCGCGCCGCCGCCGCCGCAGGCCGAACGACACTTTCACGCACACTCACTCATTCCCGCGATGTGCAATCGAATTGACATTACATATATACATTTTAATTACTATTTAATAATCATAATTTGGATTTAGGTAATGTGATAAAACACTATTATTTTCCCTGAAACGTTCACGGTTATTTTAGTTCATTTCTTTTGTAACAAAAATAATAAACAAATGTACGAATTTCTGAGTGAATTTCATAGAAATGTGTCATTCATACGTCAACCATTGTTCAATATGTGTTTTTTTTATGTTAGCTTAAGACTTGAATAATCGCAGTGGTTACTAAATAGATGATAAGTACATAAGGCGTAGAGGTTCCATTCTACCTGAAATATGTCTACGGCGTGATAAGATAACACGCAAACATGAGTACTGTGCACACAAATATGTGGCATCTTCATGCGTACTGCACTTAAAGACGATGCTTGATGAGTTTATTTTTTCCTGATATACTTAAGTAGCAGCGGAAACAAAGTACAGAGACTTCGCTAAGGCTACTTCCGGGCTGGCTTCCGAACACAACAGTTGGATCGATGTGCTGTGCCCTTATTATCAGACATTGTTATGGATTGAGCTACACTACACATGAACAATGTCTTTTATGTATCATCAGTCCTACATAAAATACAAAGAGTTCCGGTTTGGAACAAGGTTCGGTTTGATACTGTTGCGCAAGTGCAACTATTATGATCAATAAGGGATTGTCGAGGATTTAATAAAATATTTTCTTAGCCAGTAGACCAAATAGAACAATCACCACATTGGTGGTTTAAAAGGCATAAAAGTAAATGTGTTTTCTTGTTTTTCCATTCAATTTCAGTTCCAATTGGTTGTTTGACTGTAGGAAAAATTAATGAAACAGTTTGGTTTCATAAAATCGCCACCGGGAGTGTAGAGCTTGTAATAACGCAACATTATTGAATAGGCACAATATTGGTACATAGAAATTGGTTTGACCAGTATTTTGTTAACGCGTTGAGATCTTTTTATTTAGAATTTGACCGCAGCGCAGGACCAATGGGACCTTACAAAAGATATCAACGCGCTACCTCAGAAGGTTCCATTTTGATTACTATTTAATGCTAATGTACGTGATATTTCAGGAAACTCAAGTTCTAGTTAAAATAGTACGTTTATTCCACAGTAAGAAAATGTTTGTTATATATCTACTACTTTTATTCTTAGCAACATCTTTGCGTTACGTTTAGGTTGCCTGGAATTGCAAAGTATTTTACAACAACTATTCACATTTAAGATTACAAATGTAAGATATGAATGAAAAGTTATTAATAATGTTTTTTTAACTTATTAAATTGTTCGAACACTAGGATGTGCTGGTTATTGTCGTATAAATAATATATGTATGTATCGGAGTTCATCGTCTCCTTGTCTTATAATTCATATAAAAAGCACCAGTATATTGGATATATCTAATGTTGTATAAAAATGTTTATCTAAACTTGACCCCGGCTGTAAAAGTATTGAACACAAAGTTGTAGACACGACAAAGCGGGTCGACCTTGTACACTACACAAAAACTCGACTTTTTTACATGTTTTGAGCGCCATTGGCTCGATCCTTACCGGTCTCAGCAATTGTTACTATTACCATCATAATATACCTATGCAAGGAAAAACTGGCTGCTCTACTGACTTAGCAACGTGTACTCTTAAACCGTTCGACTTTGCTATTGGGAATACAAGTTTGAAATTATGTACAAATATCAAATTTTCAATACCTAAATGTATTGAAAATTTGATATTTGTAGACCATAACTTTACTATGATATTAATTAAATAGCTAAAAGATTTCAGTGAAGTATCTAATCTATATTATTTTACTATATATTAAATATACTATATACTATTTTAATATATAATATAGATTAGATATTTCACTAAAAGTTTTTCAGTAACTTTTTTGTGTTCAATAGTCCAACAGTATAAGAGCACCAGAAACCGCAATAATGCTAGTTCCAGTCCTGTATTAATTGTTAATTTCGTTAAAAAATGTGTATAATAGTTCGTCTGTCTGTTTAGAATAGAGTTACAAACTATTGTAACAAAATCAACCAGCAATGGACAGAGAAACATAATATTTATCAAATGTTAGCTAGAACAGAAGTTTGAAACAGTTTGATGTGAAAAAACTCTATGGGATGTAGTCATGGTGGGAGTTTTACGTCATCCGCGCTTTAAAGAAGCTTTTTTTCTAATCATGATCGATTCTGAGGCCCACTTGCCAAAGAGGAGGCCTCAAATGTACGTCTTGTTGTGTATATTTTAATGTTTGTTACTTAGCAAGAGAGCATTAAACCTTACGGATAAACCTTAAGAAAAAAATATTCTAGTTAGTGGCCATGTTGTAATGACGTTATCACACACGAACGTTAAGCCGAGGAAATAAGAAACATTTTCGTTGAACAGCAGTGACTAATCATTACGTATTAAGTGGTGATTTTTAAGTTAAATATTGTAGTAAGAAAATTTTTGTTATTGTGTATCATTGAAATTCCCCTTGATTACTAGTTTAATTTCCAATATCAGAAAATATTACGTAAGTCCTCCGCAGACTAATAAAACCCCGTCATGAATGCGCTATCAGTCTCCTATCTAAAACCCTACCAGGACTACATATATAGGCTTATATACAAGATTAAAATTTACCTCCATGGCAGTAATTGTGAAACCTAATCATTTAAGTGAGGATGAACTATAAAGAGTTATTATTCTTAATAATATTGTCTATTAAACGGCTAAAGCTCTGTACCTTATCGCGTATTTGCAAACGTATTGATTATTCCTGGAAAGTAGTATTTTGGTTCAGAACAATACTCTGGTTACTTGGTACCATTACAGCAAGAAATAGTACTGTGCATTAAATGTTTTTACCATGTTTAACGTGTACTTACGTTCTAACGTGTTAAAATCAAATTGCCCCAATTTATAACAGAAGACCTATGAAACCTTATTTTAAATTTTAAGAGATTTAGATTTAGCAAGTAAGAATGCTGCATCTATAAAAAAAAACCATGTACTAATGGTAAATACAAAAAAAGTAAAATAATTGTGAGTAAATTTGCTTTTTTTGCTAGGTCAAATATTACTTAACCATGTTCGGTTCCATTAAACGAAGGCACGGATGTTGATATTGACATTTCCTCCACAATATTCCGTAAATAGTTATTTGCTCGGTTTCGGCTCAATATTTAAGAGTGTATAAGTACTTGTTTAAAACACTGCAGGTGGCTGGCGCTACAGTAGGGAATTCCGACAGAGACTTTTTGTTAGGTACGTACAATAATCAGCATCGCAAACCCAGCTTAAGCAAATTAATTTTGTTTCAACGCAACCACATATCACAGCAAGCGACAACACCGTCGAAACATTAAGATCCTTTTTTATTTTAGTGTTGAAAACATTTTGCGGGGCCTCGCTCAAAGTTTCCTTTGTTTTATTAATTTGGCACGGAAGCCAAAAAGATGCATTTAGCTTTTTTCGGACTCCTTTGTGTGATTTTAAACCTTTTTATAGAATATTTATTTTGCAAACAGTTATTTTTACTGCTTTGAGTCTGTGACGTTGCCTGTTGTATGGGGATGTCGTAATTTTCGGTGAGCCATTTCGCTCGTAAAGATCCTGTGTATAGAAAATAAAGTATAAATGTATCTTTTATGACACTATTTAAAAACGAATATATACGAAACGAAGAGTCAGTAACACGACTGTAAGCGGAAATTGCAACAAGTCTGAAATTTATTATTTATTGCACTATTTAAGTATAGAAAGTAATTAAGATTGCACTAAATCATTTACTCATCACACAATTGTACATAAACACAAGGCAATAAAAGCACACTGGTAAACTGTTTAGAAGTTTTTATCTGACAACGTAAATAACCTATTACTGTGATTTATATTTCTACTGAGAACTTTACAAATTGTGATAGGTACATTGAGGAGCGTTAATGGCTGGTAATTCTACTTACTTCAATGTAGTTACTAAGGTCCGTGTTCTGAGTCTCCCTTCAAGCACGAATCTAATTTTGACTAAAGTTTGTCTCGCTCTAATTGTGCTTGTGTAAAAGAGACAAATTATACTCAATAGACACATGAGTAGTGATTATTGTTTCAGAATATGGTTCTAAGTAAATCTTTATCTACAAACAGTCTATACATTGCAAGGTGTTAAAATACCATTTAGCTACTTGTTGCGAATTGTTCACCGTGTAAGAACATACACCTGAGTACAAACTAAAGTTAACATTAGTAAATTAACAAAGAAACATTGTTCTACCAATGTACATTTAAACTTTGTGCTTCACTATTGAATTGAACGAGTGTTCTTGTTTTTTGGGATAAATGTCCTGGATTCAATGTACATCGATTTTCATTGTTGCTGGTCGTAAATTTGTCAGTAAAGCGCTTTACACGCATCATAAAATTAAATTTAAAAAAAATATATAACGGACGGCATGCGCGTGCGATGTTGACGCAGATATATTTCCTTTAAAAAAAGAAATTATACCTACCTAGTTTTATTTATGTATTTTTCTAAGCCCTGATTTGTGGATGTAATATGTTGAAAAAAATGTGAAAGTCCTGAAACTCACGAAGAAGAAAGTTTAAGTGTAAAATTTTATCATATTTTATTTAATAAGTACACGCTCAATATGTTTTATTAAGTAACAAATAAATGGCTGTAACCTAGCTCTACCTAGAGCGTGTGCCACAGTGTTACACAACAACATCCCAATTTATTTCAGAGTTCATTTGAATAACTCCCAGAATATTATGCACCGGCTACATTTAGCGTGCACCGGGAACAAGTAGGCCAAGTGCACCTCCTTGCACCAAATTTGAACGCATTCCTTAATATTTTTCATGCGAAAATGTTTAGTCTTCCTTTATACATTCTATATGTTTATCACTTGCTCATATAAACACAATTTCTAGTGTGTTTAACATATTTCAATCTTAATTATCTAACACGTGGTATACAGGAAGAGTGCCTAGATAAATATGTATGTATGTGAATCAACGTATACCATCTACTTGTATAATGTTGAATCTCTAAATAATAAAAAGCAGTTTTAAAATAGTACTTTTTACGTACACAATTCCCGCGTCCGTCAAATGAGTTTTTAAAATGAAGCGTTTGTTTAGTAGGTATTATCCTTTGGATAAATAATCAAAACTGCTGTCGAACAATATCATTTTGGTACAGAGCTATTAACTCAAAACCAGTGAAGCTTACTGCATGTCTATCGCTGTACTGAATTTCTATAGCGATTTGAACTCCTAATGCGATTAGGTCATTGCCCCCGGACCTGACGTACTACAAAATGATTACACTAAATTACGTTCCGTAAGGCCGATCAGTAGCCATCTGTAAACAGAAACAATTGGTAATCACCATTTATCTTAACCTGCTCAATAATTATTAATCTATATCTTATATAAAGAGGAAAGATTTTATTGTTTGTAAAAAAAACTCAGTGTAGTGAAGTGAATCGGTTGAAAACTCACGTCCGGCGAACGGTAATCGTGGTATACCTATATCTGAAATCAGCCGAACGGTCTCTTGCATCCGTCGCGCGCTGTATACTTCTTACCTTTCTATTTTCATCCACCCTTTCTTAACACAATTCATTTAACAGATCTTTGTCTACTCGAGTTCCATGTAACTTATTGTTAAACACTTGTTATCAGTATACTACTTGTATTAGATTTTTATTAGTGAACTACTGTACTGAGGACGTTAAGGGTTTAACGATTTTGTATTATACGATGCAAAAAAATACGTATCAATTTGCTAAAATGAATGCTGCTTGTGATTAATTATGTAAAGTTCATTAGAAATAAGAATATACTTCAGTCTGAAATGTTTAAGTTCTATCTCATTTCGTAAGTCACCAGAGCAGAAAAATAGAGGTAACAAAAAAATAATAACAGGCGGTCAAAGACCTATATTCTAAAACCTAAAGAATGTCGTTTGCAAAACTGATGTCTATTGTATTTTTCCGAAAACGTCGTCCTATGGAAACATAATTTAAGAAAGATGCTAAAGCTAAATCCATAAATACCACTTCCGGGCAACTTGTAATGTCACGAACAAAAGATATACAAAGTTTATTGAACGAATGATTGCAGATGACGGAACTTTGAAGTTGTTTGTTATGCACTTTGTTTACAATTCTGTATCGATACCGGAATATTATGTGTAGGCTGCGACCGATGAGTATTTTTATTCCTCCATTATGATCTTACTTAGGTCTTATTCAAACCTTGCTGTAATGGGAATAGTTGTGTTAATAATTAGTACAAGTAGCGTACCTAAACCGTAGTGGTAAAAAAAATATTTGGAAAAGTAGTTTCAGTCGAAGGTCCTGTTGCAACACATTCTACTGACTGATTTTTTTCGTGGTTGTCAATAATCGAATACGAATATATATTTTTTTATCTTTTCAAACAAATACCATCAGCTGATTGATCATTTTGTATTAAGTGTTATCCGTACAAATGACACTCTGTTATAGAAACGGCGGCTTTCGGCTTCCTATGTTATCTCCATCATCATCATCATCAGCCCATACTTGTCCACTGCTGGACATAGGCCTCTCCAATTGCACGCCACTGTAATCTGTTTTCGGCTTCTCGCATCCAGCTTCTGCCAGCCATCTTGCGTATATCATCAGTCCACCTTGCCTGAGGGCGTCCTACACTCCGTTTGCCGAGACGCGGTCTCCACTCGACGAGAACTCGTTTTCCCCAACGGTCATCGGTTCTACGGCTATAATTTTGGTTCTGCGGTTATCTCCATATCACCTTGTATACAGGGTGGCCAATATTGACAAATTAAAGTGGTAAGGTCTGAAACTACATTATAATAATATTTTAGCGACAAGAAAAATACACTCATAATAATAAAAATGTGTTAAGACTAATTACTGCGTTGTTGTAAATGCTGTTTTTCTTATCATTAAAATCCGTTTTATACTTTCTAAGAACAAATAAACATGTGTTCACACTTGTTTAGACTTTTTCCATAGTGAGGGATTTTAAAATGTCACCCTGTAACTACATAATACGATTAATGTAAAGCATTGTTATTAACTTTACTCTTGTTATGTCTGCAGTATCGGCTAATGGGCGCACCAGCAACGGACATGTTTATAATACAACATGTTTGTTGTTTAGACAATAAGGAGAGATAGCGACAACAATAATAAATAGGTAGTAGTGTAAATATTGACCGAGGCTACTTCCTTCTGATAATAGAGTAGGTATAATTTCGTCTCATACAACAATAGTGTTTAAGCCCCTCAAGTCCTCTGCCCTCAAGCTCAAATACGCAAAACCATTTATATCTGCATTAGTAACATTGTCTGGCAAGATCAGTGTGTTTTACGCTATGCCGTCTCTTGCGTTCGAAATGTGTCAGTACTTGATAGTCATACAGTCTCAAGTTCTGTGACGCGAATCTTAGCTGCCCACGTTACACGGTCGTATTAAGTCATTACAGTCATGTGTACTGGGTACAAGAAGATCCCACACAATGATCTGAAACATTGTTAGGCTCGTAAAATAAAAAAAAAATACTATGGCGACAATGTCAGAAATATAATAAAAATTAGATGAAAAACATATTTTTTTATTTTAAAGTAAGTTGTTCATTTTTACGAGTCCAATATAGTTTCTAAGACGTTTGCTTCAGTGCCTATACATATGTAGTTACAATTTCACTCTTTCTCGTTGTTGGCTTCGGCACGCTCTTCACGAAATCTATCTTAAGACCTCACTTTTTTATTGGTGTACGTCCGTCTACGGCCCCTATACCACCGGCCCCGCGCTTCACTTGCCTGTAACTATTTTGCAAATAGCCTTTCGTTCGTCCTTTTCTACATTAGCAAATCTTATCATTGTAGAAATAATATGGTCACCTGATTCCTAACTAGGACCAGCTAGAACTGTGGGTGTTACAGACAGATATTCTTACTTTATTACTTTTGAATAAAACATAGATTGATAAATACCCTGTAAGGCGCAAGTAATAAGTACGAATGTGCATTACATAGAACGATCTCGCCATGAACCGTCCCGTCCCCAACTGTCATGGTTTAGGAAATGCCTTACCAAGTATCCATAAGATAGGGAAAGATTCTAATGTATAATTGGTCAGTTAAATAAGTTCACTATGTAACTGTTGTTTTAGGTTTATTATTCCTATGTAAGTATACATACTAGTATTTGTTAACAGTGTAAACTATATTTTTTTTGTGTACACATACTCTGGAATCTGATTGAAATCAGATTTTTGAGTTTTTTTCATATGTATGATTTTGGTGATGTACGAATTGTATTCTGTTTTGTGTGCCAAATAAATAAATGTAAATAATAAGCCGCAGACAACAAATTAATGCCTTAAATCTTTCACCAAAACATAACGTCCGGGCGGGAATCGAACCCAAGTTCGTCATCTTAGAAGCACACAGGACTTGTGTTCGAGCAGCTCCGACCACAAGTCTATCGCAGTCATCATAACAATGTTTTAGTGATATGACTTAAACCTCAACCTTGGAACCATGTTTGTAAGTAGATACGTACGAGCTTGATATTATTTTTTCTTCAGTCAACAATATTATGCAATGAATTTAGATAATAAAACAAAACACCTAAGTATATTTAGTACAATCATACGTAACTAGTTTGGTTCAGGTACAGTGTTATACAGCTGCTTATCATGCAGCCGGTGTTAGAGCTGGGTATCTAATGAGCTTGTCACAATTTCGAACGACGTAAGCCGTTCGAGGTTTTTCTGCATACGCTCACGATATGCTCACTACCTCATCACGCTGGGTCCATGATAAGGCTTTAACGCTCTATATTAACGCTAAATACATATACTACTGTGTGAACCCTGCGGCGGACGAACGGCGATGGGCTCACACCCTGTCACGTTGGGTTAAATACGCTTGGTGAACAAAAGGCAGTTTGCTTAGCAAGTGCCTCCGCCTATCCCGATTCGGAATTAAAAGGCGTGGAGCATTTTATGTATTTATTTATATTTTAGGCAAGTCCCAGAGCATTGGCCTTTAAACAATAAGTACCTGTAAGTAAATGCATAATTTATTGCACACAACGAATGCAAATGCACCCAGTCGAATAAAACAATGCGCTTTTATTCAAACCTTATTTATTATGTTACAGCTTATAAATATTAAACACAGGATTTTGTACTTAACTAAGTAAATAAATTACCTAATCCTAAAAAAAAGACTAGCATCTTATTTTATCTTTAACTTGGATAATAAATCTAACAAGTTGTACAATACTGGAATTGGCAAGTGAGGTGTTCGCGACAGCACGACCTACGATAAATGCAAAAATATTATACATTTGTCTACGTAATATGTACTTACTTATAATTAGTAAAAAACTTAAGGGATTAATAGAACTAAGTGAGAACTTCCGGGTGATTGTTGATGTTTCATGTGGACGAATATCTTACTCGCCAAGATTTCTAGGTCGATTCGATATACATGATCCTTTTAGCGCGGTAGGCTAATATAAATGTGTATATTACTATATGTAAAGCGAGCAACTTAAATCTGACCAATTATGTAGACTTTCAGCTAAATTTAACAGAAAAGCAACCGATAAGTTATAGATAATGAGGAATTAACGAAACTGACCAATGATAACCCGAAACACAGTACAGGGCTACAGTTTGTATGGGGTCAGGTCTACCACATATTGTAAGTACGGCATGATCCCGGGGTATGATTAACTATTATAATTATAATACGTTATAAATTATTAAGATTAACATTTTCTACTTATCAATTTAAATAATGGTATACGATAGGTACTAAAGTTAACTCTTCTAATTACGCCACAGGCAAACTTTTTGTGGCGACGTTTAAATAAGTGAAATGAACTCCTAAGAAACTGAATATTCGAGTCATATTGTCATGAAAACATTTCCACTTTATTATTCTAATATACCTATTACCTACCTAAACTCTTACCATCAAACAGCTATATCACTGTTATCTCGACCTTCCGCTTCCAAGTTCAAAGAGCTTGGGTAGTCTCTGGAGCGCCACCTATCTTCCGCTCTTTCTATAATATCTGGTTGATCAGTGTGATGCACGGTGTCAGCAAAGCGGCGGTTTAAGAAGTGGCGAGAGTAGTCAGGAAGGCGCGGGGTGGACAGGGTTGCGCCCAAGCTGTGGTAGGCACCTTTAGGCCTTACACGGGCGCGTGCCCCCACCGCCCCATCCAGGTCACGGCCCCGTAGGTCCCACGCGTTCAGCTGGGCCGACATCTTAAAGTCCTAAGTTAATGAAAGGAATCTTCAGACAATTATGTAAAGCGAATTCAATAACATAAACCCTTAGCAATTACGCATCTAAGTTTGATTAAATGTGAGCGTCACAGCGCGACACGCCTATGCGAAAAGAGGTAAATATGGTAAGAATTTCAATACTGCTAAATATTTCAGCATCATTTCTGCTGAAGAATCGGCAACTTCATCTAGTACACTGATCATCGGTTATCCACTTATCAGCTTCTATGCATGTACAGTTGTTGACGTCAATATTTAGGATAACATGATAAAACTTGACTCGATTTATAAAAGTACAAATATAATGTAATGATGACGCTGGGAGATGTTTGCCCGCAAACAGCTAAACGTCTGCGCCATGATGGATGGACGCAGCTTCATTCCAAATATGGCTGCGATAAGGTCGTCCTTGAACATTATTATTATGATGTATATTAATTTGGCAAAGTTATTTCACATGGACATCTTGATTAAAGGGCCTTAACCCGTTCCCTGACAGTCAATAATTTCCTAATGATCTTTTATTTTACCTGGGTTGTTTAATTGAAACATGCTTCAATTTGAACTGTTTGATTTGTTGACCAATATTCTAGCCACGGTACCTAGGTATGTCACAACAGATAGACCTTAGACAAATGTATGAGAAAGACACTTACAAGATTGCTAGTTAAACAATGTACGTTATCTTTCAAAGGACCAATCACTCCAATCATAATTTTAAGAACCTTTAACATGAACACGAACGTCCACTACGTCTCATCGATTGCTATAAAAGGGCCAACATCCTTAATTTATAGTGCATATTTCTTCACGATGTTTTCTTTCACCGTGATGGTGTTGCGTAGAGCACATACATATATAGGTAGTTCTGAAAAGAAGCGACCCACTGGTACACCGCACCGTTTTAAAAGGGCCCATATGTGTAATAATATTTTGCAGTTCATGATTGACTCGTCATAAAGAATTTACAGAAAATAAACGTGATCGAGTCGTAATCTCTATTTACCTCTTTTGGTCTGAATTGCGTGAAGTTTCTATATAACAATCAAACAATAGTGTCTATTCGTATTTGCTAAATGTATTATGTTACACCACTTATTTTCATGACTTTCTTGTTCGCACATTGTATCTATTTGCTTGAAAGCAAATTGAATGCTCGCGTCACGATTCCGCAATATGAAATTTTGTTATTGCGTTATTTGCATTAAAATCATCCGATTTCGACAAGCGATACCCTTTGCCGCATCTTGAAAATCGATTCGTGTGTAACTTTGAGGGTGATGCTTTCAAGTAATGTATCTAAGTACGTAAGTTAACTTTTCTGAGGATAGCTTCGACCTACAACATTATAAAAATACGAAAGTTTGTTTACTTAGATGGGATAGATGTTTGTAACTCTTAGTTAAACTTTACAACAATATAGCTTATACATCGGATAAACTCATAAGCTTGTAACTTAGTACAGCTAGATAAATATAATACCACAATTCTTTAAAAAAAATAAGACTATGTCACTATTTACCTGCTTTTGTTCTAAAAACCTGACGTTTCACTACAGTTCGATACTAAAATAACTCTAACATTGTTTTATTGATATATTACAAACCTATTATTTATCCATTAGGTAAGTACATACAATATGGTATATAATATAGATTAGAAATTCAAACCTTGGTAATGTACTCTGTTAATCTTATTAACAATTCTACACATTTAATATAACTAACGTTAATAGGAGTAGTTTCAAAATGTGTTGTTCATCACTATATATAGTATAAAAGTAAGTCGCTTCCCGCTGTCCGTCTCTAAGCTTAAATCTTTCAAACTACGCAACGGATATGATCCGGTTTTTTACAGATAAAGTGTATAAGGAGTTAGATATATAATACGTGCAAAATATAGTAGAGAAACAGTGATTATTTTTAAGGTTTATCGTAAATAAACACCTTATTTTGAGCTTACACTGCAAAAGCTGATCAAAATAATGTACCTACCTGCTAAACTATAGAATTTTACACCTTGTAAAGGTATATAAAAAAAGTCTTAAAATCTCTTACGGACAAACCGCAATAATATTTTTTATACTTTCTTTATTATCAGGCGAACACTTGCGAAGCCGTGGCAGATTGCTAGTTTTAATGAAATTCTTCTTATTTATTTAGTTCAGCGACCGCTTAAAATGGTTTTATAGTCCATTCTTTGGGCAAAAGCATGTGACGATGCGTCACTGTTGACAAACAAAGCATGTGCTCACGCAACAATAGCACTTCGCGACATGTATGCTTATGGGTTAGTCACGGGGATTACTTTGACAAGTTAATCTATTTCGCGCAATGATAGTGTTCATAATTTAGTATACAAACGTCTAGACGACGGTATGTTCGTTTTGTCACAAATTTTCGCCTGTCATTATCGTGAATGTACAGTCGCTGTCACTGATTGTTTCAATTCTAAATGAATTTTCTACTACGAGTAGTTAGGTCACTTGTCTTGTCGGACTGGAGGCGTGTGGTCTCTTTTAAGTCACGCATCGAGGCTTCAGGAAATTCGTATATTAAAATGTAACTATTTTAATTTCATAACGGCGTTGATGGCATATGTATATCATGTATATAAATGATTTCAACGTAAATTAAATATTTTACAGAAATTTTGTTTTGTAATGTAAAACTGTATTTATAAATTAGATACAAGTTAATGCGTAATAATACTGATGTCTGCCGTTCCTTGCAATTACAAAAATAATCTACTATATAAAAATAAGTCGGGTTTTCCTCCCTGACGCTATAACTCCAAAACGCACGAACCGATTCCCACGGTTTTGCATTCGTTGGAAAGGTCTCGGGCTCCGTGAGGTTTATAGAAAATTCAGGAAAAAATTCAACAGAAAAGCGGGTAAACGAAACGAACCCATCTGGTGGCGAAAGCGAAGGTTCGCCAGGTTTGCTAGTAGTACATATAAATGTCGTTATATATTATTTGCAAGGACCACGGCTATAAAAAAATGACCGCTTTTATAAACATACATATGATCCGCACACGTGCATGCTTTCATATAACATGCTGTGGACGTAAACCAATAGTAAAGTAGGTAAGGATACAAACGTTATACTCCGTGTAAAATGACCCCGAGAAATGGTTTTAAAAACTTTGTTGGGCATGTCGCTACGAGCAACTTTTATTATAGCGAAAATATAATTTAAAAAATATATTTCAATCCTCATACGAAATGTCATCTACCGAGGCAAAAGAAATGTCTATTTAGGAAATTCAATATTTTTTTCATTTCCCCGCATTGTCGCCATAGTAAAAGTTGTTCATACTGATGAGCCCAACACAACGTTTCTAAGACCATTGCTCAGGATCATTTTACACTCAGTATAGGTACAACATCGAGATACCTCTTCAAACCACATACTTACTAGAACACTCAGCCGCAAAACCACAACAACACCTGAACCACATCAATTGTAGATTAAAGATATTTTCGTTCGGATATTACATAGACCAGTTGAAGCCTAAGTACTTACTAAACAAAGTGAAACGAATGACTGAAGATAAGATAAATGATAATATCACTGTAAGTTAACTACCTACCCTAATGTTTGTTAGGCGAGTTTCCGTTACTTCACAATGATTTCCTTTCGGCGTATGAACGTAGCAAGTTAGCATAGGCTCTTGAAACAGATAGAACCACTGCAATGTTACTCGGAAACGTCCTCTTACTCATCTTATTTATAAATCAACAAATATTAACTTTAAAATGACAGTTCCGTTTACCTCTATTAAACATTGGTACATTTTACTTAAAATGGATTCGAATACTGCCCTACTACCCTACAGCCGTGCCACTACAGCCAGTGTTGCGAGTACTTGCAATTGTATGCTTGTGGCTTATAAGTACCACTGCCTTTAAGATTTAATAATTAAAACCAGACAGAATCTAACATCTAACAGTGTCTCATTTCCGACCCAAATGTGATCTCCAAACTGTTACTTCGAAATAAAAAGGCGTATCTGTATTTTTATTACTAAATGTACCCCGGCAATGTTACCAGCAATTTATCCCATCCCCGTCGGCAATGCGGGATAAAATACAGCCTCTGTGTGTTATTCCGATGTACAAACGATAGTAAAGTAACAAATCATCAACATTGAAATTCATACAGTAGTTTTTAATAGAGTAAACAAATATATCGTTCCAAACTTTAACGTTTATAGGTAACTAGTGCACGTCCCGCGATTTCATTCACGATGATTCAGTATTTATTTGTACTATAAAACCAAGTTTTAGAACCATAACTTCAAAATACTAATTAATATAAAACTTCTACTTCCCTTTTTTCCTCTTTTTTTTCTTCACGTAAATATCTTACAATCAACCCTTCTGCAAAATTTCAGCTTTGTTGGGTCAAGGATTTACTTGGGCTTTCGTGAGTCAGTGATGAATGAATCAGTCAGGACTTTGAGTTTTATGTCCATACTCATATAGTAATAGCAAAAGTAACTCTTTCTGTCTGTCTCGCTTTCACGCCAAAACTACTGAACAGATTTAAATTAAATTTGATATACAGATAGTTTGAGCCTGATAAAGGACATAGACTACTTTTTAATTGAAAAACAAATGTAAAGGGTTGAAAGGTGTGAAAGTATTTTTAGAAATTTTCTATCATGATAAAATATAAATAAATATGGCATTCTAATAATGAATATTGACAAAACAACATTTGCCGCGTCAGCTAGTATATATGTAATATAGGCATGAAGTGTATTTTAAATATTAGTAGGACACAGAGTCAGACGTGTTGTCTACACAACGGTGCCGTTTAAAACGTGTTAACTTGACTAACATAAAATGACATGGCGTGGAGACTCATACCTCGGGCAAGCAGTGATGCTGCAGGCAATAGTAGTCGGTGCGGCCGTCGTGGTGGCACCAGGTACCGTCGGGCAGGTATGGGTCCAGCCCCGCGTCGTTCAGCTCGGCGCGCGGCGCGTAGTACCCGCTCGAGGACGCGCGCCGGCAGAATATGGCGCAACCCATCCACATTTGCACTGAAATATTTGACATTATGCTATGTATCATTGGAAGATCAGCGCTTGCGAGTAATGTGTGTGAGGTTCTAGCGCAGCTGGCACCCTTGGATGTAGTGGCTAAGGTCACTGTGGTAGTGGGTCCCACATTACTCCGCCATTGTCCCCGCCAGCGATGCTGATATACTTAGCAGCGCTTTCAAGTATTCATTCTACGTACATAGGTACAAAATTCTCCTGTGCACACTGAAACGGCGATTTTTTGAAATGTTATTAGCATATATATTAGATACATATTTATTCTAATTTTATATGCTACTACCTATTTTTCATATACGTACAATTTTGATTTCTTCCAATACACGAGGTAAACGGGTAGCTTGGCAGAACAAATGTTTGGAGAGGCAACTAGTAAAACATACATTTACATCGGTTTATGCCAACAATATTGGACACCATTTGACTTAATAAGAGGACACCAATCGACATACAAATAACCAGTTAGTCAGACATCTAACAGCGAATTAATATAGCGTGGTATTTTTGGTATAGCCGATTTGTAATACCTTTAACAGAGGATTAGTAACAGTTAATGTATATCGATTGATACAAGTCGTAGTTTGTGTACTAACTGGGGTCGTGCGGCGCCTGCAGCCCCTCCCCGCGCGGGTCGAGCGTGTGCAGGCGGCGCGCGAACACCGCGCACTTGCGCGACGCCAGTGTCGTCACGCTCACGCGGGTCTTCTTGCCGCAAACCTGCAATTATAATGAGTATGTTCTTTAGTTTAATAGTTAACATTTTATATAATCAAAAGTTACCAACCGATTAAACAACTTATCGATTCTTAGCCAAATCGGTTATACCATTTTTCAGGGCTGAAGAGCCCTGATATTTCCTACATTACTTAACTTTTAGATCTTAAAGAACAAACTGAACTACAGTTATAAAAAATATTAGTTCTACAAAAACTGAGAATTTTTACGTATTATTAAGTACTTAATTGTATGAAAAAATCACAAATTGTCAAGTTATACCATTTTTCAGTCGTGAACATAACAGAGGTTCGGGTTGGAGGACTTTAGGCATAAAGTTATGTAAAATACTGTGCCTTAAGAATTACAGTTAGAAATTAAGAAGCGGTGGAGCGAGTAAACACCTGCAGAATCTACGTAAGTATATATAAATATATATCTTCATAGTACGATTACATCTGTTATCTTTATGTGGATAAACAGATATTATTATATTACTGACATCTCATTGTTTATTGATACAATGAGTACAACAATTAATTAGTAGGTGATCTTCTACATACCTATACTGTATAACTGATTATTGAATTAGTGAACAACATAAATTTGTATATAAAAGGAAGCACTCGTTGGGCGCCACAATAGTTTTTGTATACCTTGTGTATTGTAGACTACATATGTTGTAACTACATGAGAAGAACCAAAACATCGCTATATTTAATTCATTCAATAGCGCTTTACGATAGATGACAAATGTAATTAGTAGGTAAACCTCTGTGAATGTTATGAAACTGATTAATAAATCAGTGGGCAAAATAAATAACAAAATCTCGTGTTAAAACAAAGAAATACGATGGGTGCCACAGTAGACTTTTATTATTACATGCGTGCTGCGTCTGAGATTGTAATTCACAAGAAAATTATGCCAAAATAGACACGACAAAATGAATGTGATATTATTAAATAAAATTATAAATAAACTAGTTGCGATGGCGCCCAACGTGGAACTAAATTCATTAGCCCGATTAACTTAATAGGTGTAGTAAGGAGACAAATGAAATAAGTAGGTAATTAAACTTCTGACTAAAGTAAATATCTAATTTATTAAATCAGTGAACAACATAGAACAAAAACGATGGTGCCCAACGTGTGTCTTCACGTTGGGCACCATCTTAGTTTTAAAAATTTAATGTGTGTAGCACCTATACATTGAAGAAATATTCTCAGAATACCGTGATACCGATGTATTGGATGTTGAAGGGTAAATGGAAATAGAAAAGTGTTCGTTGCGATGGCGCCCAACGTGGAACAAAATTTTGTAGCATGGTTCACTATTAGGTGACATTAAATTTGGAGCTAAACTTCTGTATATGGTATCTAATAAATCCGTGAACAACATTGATCACGAAGCATTCATATTGTCATTTTGAGACAGACACATGTTGGGCCCCGTAATAGTTTGTAATATTCTATGCACACTTATGAGAGATATTGCAATGCACAAAAAAGTTTTGTGTAGGAAAATATTCGTGAGACCGTGGTGCAATGCTGGAGCAGTCTTAATTTTTACATGTAGATTATAGAGTTCTCGTCTCGATGGTGCCCAAGTGGAACTAAATAAAGCACGATTGTGATATGAACAAAATATTGACTGTTACTCGAAAAATATGCTTGTTGTATTCCACATACTTTATGATCGTATCATGAATAATCAGGAGGCTCAGACCAAACAGAACTAGACTTTAAGTCGTTTACATTAAAACGGTGAGACGGCGAGACAAAGGTGATGAAGACCAGGCAAGAGTGAAAGAGCAAGAGTGTATACTACACTCTTGCTCTTTCACTCTTTCTCTCTTATGTCCCTTACTTGTATATAACATTAAATTCCATACAATTTGTCTAATTCAGGGGGTCACACAACTGTCAAATGCGTCAAAGTACCAGTCTCAAACAAAATTCATCCCTTATGGAATGTAATGCTTTAGATTAAGGGCTACAATTATGCCACATTTACCTTAACATCATCACACAGCACAGCGTCATAAGCCGGCCCTTCACACGTGTCAGCGTTAACACACGTGCGACTTCGCTCCTTGAAGCCTTTGGATTTGAAAGTGCACCCGGAGCGGCACGTGCCGTCGCGCCACGGGGCCCATCCGCTGCTGGCCACTGTGGTCACTGCCGGCTGTGACGTCACGGCCGTGGCGACGCTCGGTGACGTCATCGGTGGTGTGGTTGTGGGGTGGTCGTCGGGAAGAGTGGACGGCACGCACTCGCCACCATCGCACCACTGTGGATGTATGTTTGTTCATGGTTTACATGTAGTAAAATAAGATTATCCAATATTACCAATAGGTATTTAAAGGACTGTTTGTGGGGCTGTGAGAATGGCCCTGTCAGCTAATCTGTAGGTAACATGCATACTACGATGTCCATAATCCCAATTGGAACATCTTTGCACTGTGTACTGACAGCAGCAGTTTCGAATAGTACCTCCAGTCTCCATATTATACGTACCCAGTATTTTTTTGTGTTTTTCGACTTTAGAAATAAAAAGTAAGTAATACATACCTAATACAAACGATTGTATTATGTACCTAATCGAATCCTATGTACACTTGTATTGAACTGCATATATTTATTTATACAAAACTAAAAGTCCTGACTGTTTCATTCATCAGATCAGCTAGTCTTATATGAAGATCATTAGAGACTTGTTAACACCTAGGTACTATATTATTAGCCTAGCCACCTAGGTACAAAATACAGGACGATAGACTTCGGCGAAATGGTATTTCCCAATCACCTGTATATCCGTTTCCATTTATCAAAATGCTTCGACATTTTAAGTTAGAGCTATGAAGTTAAGGGCATACTAACATAATTTCGTATGATATCCATGGAAAATCATGTCAAAAGATGTGCATTTTTTTTCAATAAAAGTTATTAGACACATTACGATTCTAATACATATTTATGAGAAGGTATTCAAATTCAGTAACGAATTCCACAATTATGTTAATGAATTATTAATATATCGCCAATGAATCACTGATCATTGAGGTGCGAACAATGTGGATTGACTACGGTACTCAACCGTAATGAGTGGAACGACCACTTGTCGTGTCTTAAAGGCAAACATAATTAAATAAAGAAAATACTGTGTTACCAGTACGAAATACTTCTCTCGAGAGGCAAATACAATGAAGTAATTTAAAAAAAAAAGAAATAAAAATAATTAAATTGAAAATAGTCGGTCTCTACTTAAGGTTGGGATACTTAGATAATTTTATATAGCATATACAATATAAAAATTACCACAGGTACTAAGTAGTTTAATATGAAACTGTCGACATTGTACATAAAAAATGTGTGCTTACTTTAATAATGATATCCAACTTTCGCATAGTTAGAACAAAAAAGACCCAATACGAAACATGATGATTTTGTACTTTAAGTCAAAACGTCTTTTATGTTAAAGTTCAATTTCATAAAATGACACATTTTGTTTTGTGTCACTTTACAAACGTAGGTCGTCTAAAACATTCACCTAATTCCAATAATTTGGATTGCACATTGATATTGTCAAATCCGAAAAATGTGCAAATGAACCGACATGGTTTAAGAACAACATCCTACTAACGGCTTTCTGATGTAAAAATTCAGATATAAAAATGAAGTAGTGAAGATGGTTATTCCATGCGAAGAAAAGAAAGAAAAATACACATGACTCCTTTTAATCCTAATGCGGGATAGGCAGAGGCACTTGCTAAGCAAATTCCCGTAGACCAAAGAAAGCTCTAGGAAAATATGATAAATGAGCTATTATATTTATCAGTGGCTGTTTCGTTACTTATCAGTGTCTTTGCTTAAAAACCCTGAGACTTATCTGTCTTATACTATACTACACACCGGTCCGGTAACCTTTGACTTATTATTCATACCCCAAGTTTATACCTAATATAATGTTGACTAAATCATGTTTATCACACGCCCATACCATTCATTCGGCACAAAACAATAACGGCAGACCACGTAGCGTATAATTAACGACAAGGAAGAAAACTCACGAACTAACGGCGCTAGTTTCGCTTGTCAAAACAACACGATTGGTTAAACGATTGTCAGTACAAATTCATGTGACAGATTGCATCACTTTTATTGGTTGATATGCGTCAAGCTTACGAAGCGCCATCTGGATTCAACTTCGCGTTTTCTTCGCTATTCCATCGCGCTGCTGTAAATTTAAAACTGACGGACGCGACAGACGTTGTCGTGTCTTAACTATAGATTTATAGATTTCGATTTCTTTTTTTGCGATATACAATTTTTTTTTCTTTAGAATACTTACCTTTTCCTGTCACTATCAAACACAGCAAAAAAAAGAATTAGCAAAATCGATCCAGACGTTCACACATGATTCTGTAAGGATTATTTAAATAAAAAAAATATATATTGTAAAAGCTGTAAGGACTTTTTCAGATCTATAAATAAAAACGAATCTTGTGCCATAGCAATAATCGGTAGAAACCCCACACTGCCTAGATATTTATCTATCGTAAAAAGTCGCAGTTCGTATAAAATTGTAGTTCAGGGTAACTAAGTATTGCGAAACATTGTTTTTTATTTCGCTACTCTGATAGCGTGAAAGAAACAATTTAAATAGTTTATTTTTTATCACAATGCGCGCCCACTAATAGATAATTGGGTTTCAGACGGTAACAGTTAGACTGATTAAGTATCGTATTTTTTTGTAATGCCTATAGATTAAATTGAGATCAGTGCAATGAATAGTTTTTGATAACGTTCCTAGATGTGTCCTTAAGAGGAAGTAATTACTTAGACGTTTTATTGTTATAACAACTCATTAAAAAGATAGATATACACTAGATACCGTTGTTAATTCGTGTGTTAATTTCAGATTTTCTCTGGTGAAAAGTCTGAAGTGTTTTTGATATTTATTTAGATCAACCAAGTAGGTGTTTTCAAAAGATACCATATAATATTTCTTATTAATAATACTGGCTACATTGCATTATGAGGTAATACTCTTCATACAGCTGATAATATTACCATTTGTATACTTACTTAGTCACACTAAGTTTTACACTAGCTTTCCTTTTCACAATCATAACTAAGCGTCATACCATCCCATGTCCGCATGCGGTGCCGGGCAGAGCGGGCCCCGCGTAGTAGAAGCCGACCCGATGCGGGGAGCGGCACACGAGCTGGTCGCAGATGCGCCCCCCAGCCGGCGCCCGCGCGTCCAGCGGCGCCGCATCCGTGTCGCGAAGAACGACCTGGAGGGAACATGCTGTGGGACTCACTTGCTTAGAGGACCGATTTGACACTCTACACTTGTAAATACGCAGTCTCGGTGAATGTAACGTTTAACGGGGCCAGGTCTGTTTCATAGTGGTATGCGTTTGCAACTGTGAGTCTCAGCTTCAATTACAGACACTAGATCGAATTAGAGGCATTTGTTGGCATGAAAACATCTGACTGCTTGATATTGTCACAGAGTTTTGAGTTCACACGGATTGGGCAACCGAGAACACTCTGACGGATATTGTCTGTCTTTCATTAGGTTCAAAACTTCTATTATAGCGGTGGCGCTTACGATTTAATTGCAGACATACGAGTACATCCGTAAAATAGTTCTTTGCGTCTATTAAGTAAAATATTTTTACTTACTTATTAATACTATTATACTTATTTATTTTTTTCTAATCTTGATCGATAAAACTGGGCTGTATGTATCAGTATTGTTCACATACCTCACACTGCCGCTTGGCGGTCCAAATAACGCCAGGTGTAGCCCCGTACTTGTCGTGGTGCAGCTCCGCCGTCGCCGCGCTCTCCACGTCGTCGGGGCCGTCCGTCAGACACGTCGTCCAACTGAAATTTACAGTGTATGTGTGTGAGTTTCAAGTGTTTTCACATTAGCCTGTAGGCTGTTGTTTTTTTATGTTATACTACGTCCAATAGTGGACCAATTGGTACAGGCAATTTAGTGATTCACTTGATTTTGTAAGTGGGTTGAAAATTCTACGTGACTTCATAAATTGAAACGCGGATTCAGAATCCACGGCACAGGATCGTTAAGGTAGCGTATTATATTGACACGTAACTAGCTTCCACTCCATTGTTGAATTTACACTTTTATTTCTTCATCTTTTGTAAACAATGGGTGAAGCTATTTTGCGCATGTTTTATTATTTAAGCCACTTTGGCAGTAGAGCAACCTATCGCCGCCATAATTAATTGAAAGCTTGTCGAAGCACTAAAAAATACAATATAGAAAGTTAATCGTAGTGTAGTTCTTAAGAAATTAGGCGCTTAGGTTTACAAGCAACCAGTCAGACCTATATATATATATTCGAGTATTTATTACATGTATATATGTAGAGGTATATGTATACTACGCCTTTGAAATTTACGAGAACCTTTATAATTTACGCACTCTAAACGGTATTATTATAATATAATTTAAAATTAACAGCATAAAATTGCTATCATACCCTTAAAAAGAGGAATAGCAAAACTTAATCGTGGTAGAGGTACCGAAGCTTGGCGCCCAACGTGGATATCAACATAAATTCAAATATATTATACATTCATGTTTGTATACAGTAACAAAACTATGACGGTTCTTATCTATTTCCCAAGGTGGAATTTCCAAAGCAGTTGTCGTAATGTTATCTCTGTCTCTGCAAAGGTCAGCCGCGCGGTTTGCGATTGCGCCTGCGCCTGCTAGCTGATATGTTCTGAACCTCCTTATTATCGTACTAATAACACATTTCTAGTTCAGTGTCATAACATGATACGGGCTCCTAATGGTTTACCAATAAAATATGTACGTTTTATGGTAAGTTCTATGACATACCTGCTTACCTACTACAGGTAGGTATTAAAATTGCAGCTACATAATTGTATAATGTGAGCGTAACCAAGTTTATTAAGTAGAAAGTAAAACATAGCTAACAGATATCTAACTCACATATGCATACGTAGCTCTAGGTACACACTTATGTCCAAAACGTGTAATGAATTGGACAAAGAAGCAGGTTTTGGATATGTAGGGACTGTAACTCCTAGGACACATATTTTCTCGCTGCCACTGAGGCTTTTATAAAATACACAAGTATTAAGAAGTGAGTAAAACACCGTCTAATAATTCCCTTACATATCATAAGATCATGACAAAAAGACCAGGAGCCTAAAGTCTAATACATTACTTTGGTAGTTACATCGCTCTGGCATCGTAGTGGCAAACGATGTGCATTTGCTGTTTTCGTTACTTTCACTTCACTGTCGTCCGTAGTAAAACAGTGATGCATATCGTTTGCCGCTACGATGTCAGAGCGATGCAACTACGAGAGTGCGTGTGACTTGACTTGAACAAATTGTAATGTTATTGCAGATTGGATACGCTATACATTGCAGTGGCGTGCTCACCATATAGGCAAAAAGACACTGCCTACCTTAGTATTTTGGCTACCGGACCTAATAACTCTATTCCTTTTGTGTTGTACTCACGACATAGGCTAACGAAGGTCCTGCGTTTTGTGGGGGAGTAGATAGGTAGGTACCTATATTTCGTAAAGACAAGTTACTTATGCATAGGTGTCAATCCTTGGGGATTACTGCCTACCTTGTCGTAAAAGCCAGTGCACGCCACTGATACATTGAAACAAAATTAAATTCAGCTGGTATGTTTTCGTCGTTTCCTCTCATATTTTATTAGAGATTGCGATGTTGTAGAAAGTAGGAAGTAGTGAAGTGCGATGTAGCGTGGTACCTTAGGTCAGCGACGATGGCGGCGCTGCAGGACGACCACGTGGCCTCGCCCTTGACGCCGCGTGTCGACGACATGATGTGCCCGTTCGTTGCGCAGTTGTTCCCCGTGCCGTCGTGGTGCATGCCTAAACTGAAACAACATGTTCCTGGTGAAATTACCTAATAGTGAAAATCTTCTTCTTCCGTCCAGAGTTTATCCCGGTTGTCCGACTCAGCTTCGTATTTGGCCTATGTGGATATTGCTAAGGCGACCGACGACCTACTCCTGAAAAAGTCACTTTACAGGGAATTGTAGAGGAAAGACAAGTTCGTAGATATTTGCGATGCGATGCGAATTCTAGATTTTAGAGTCCAAACTCGGTGTCAAGCAAATGGTCAGCTCAAAAGCAGGCCAACGGACAGTTCTGTTGGATCAAGTTCTTGCGAATTCTCCCGCAGACATAATTAAGGTTTCATGGTGTTGAATATTCCAAACCGTTCTGTAGGATTAGTTTGTTAAAATAATACGTCGTAACTAGGAATGCACTGCTCCGGTATGCAGGAAAAAAGATAAAATAAATATTTATGACAAAAAATAATGTTATCTCAGTTTGTACACAAATATTATAGTTGTATGTTTGAGTCAGGTCTGTTAACCCATTAAGGGTTGGGCAAAGGTTGTTAAACCTGATAACATACCATAAGGGTCACAAAGTATCAAAGCCAAAGTTGGCGACCCCGCATTATGGGGTCTACACCTATTTTGATAAGCAGGTACTAGAAGCGAGGAAATAGGGGCTATTTCAGTATAATTGTGAAAATACCGTTTTTTTACAATATGTGTATAATATGATTACTTTGAGGTTTTGAAATGAACTACTATCTCTTCAGCTTGTTACATTACAATTATTCTATGAAAAGGTTTTTATTAGTTTTTTTAGGGCTAACCATGCTAGCTTAGAAATACGGTCAATGTTTATACACAATATCAGGTTATGAGAAAACTATTAAGCCCTAAATGTTTTACTCGTATATAGCCCACTGTACATTAAGTACAATGACAGAATATTTTATTCCTCCATAGTTTTATGTCTATAAATAATACGAGTAGTAAACCTTATCAAAGACGATGAACCTTTACTGAACTATACAATTAAAAAGTCATAAACCAGCCTTTCCTGTTGGAATGATAATATTGAGAATAAATAATCCTACTCAGAAATAAGTATAATTTATTTACCGGTCACTTTCTGGCAGGAATTGCATGATGGGCACTAAGTTTATAAGTAAGACTTAGTGTCATTACTTATCGTTTCGTAATAGTAACTATTACAGACATTTACGCATCCCTAAGCGGGGTAGGCACTTCCTAGGCAAATGCCCACCGTTCACCTAGCGTATACCTAGGTAATGTACGTACCATCATCATATTACCTATCTTTATAGAATTACCTATATTTTTAAATATTTTAGGTCTTGGATGGTCAATGCTACTACAATAATAAATTATCAAGAAATAAAATTACATACATAATCTACTAGTGCTAATATGTATATTTACACAATCCCTGTTTTCGTTACATATCCATCGCTCCTCATCTTCTATACAAATATAAAGAGGTATTTTTAGAGATTATAGGGAAAATCTTTAAATCTACTTACTAAACCGATTTTCAAATTTCTTGTCCCACTAGAAAGACACATAATTTAATAGTGTCACGCTATAATTTATCCCCGTGTAAACATATTGAACGGGAATTTGCTGTGCCCACCAGGGTCCGCAATGTTGGCATTTACCTACGATACCATACATGCTTTATCTTAAGAACTTAACATTGTGTAATGCAAATAAATAATTTGAATTTAAAATTTGAACTTGATAAACCACGAGGTACGGCTAGGTACACAAAACACTTGATATCACGGACTTGTGGCCAATCTCGTGCGCCAGTATGTAGACGGAGGTGAAGCCCGCTGAAGGGTAGAGGCGTTCGAGGTCGTCCGTCACGCCGAACTCTGCGACGACGCACGCGTGCGTGGGCAGGCACACGCCGCCCACGGGCGCCAGGCCCATCGTCATTGTGCTGCGCTTGCCGTGCCTGTCGTACGCGAATATGTCTAACCTGTAATCATTAATACGGAAATTATGATAAGTAGTATTAATTTACTTTGACCACGAGGATGCGTCTATTCCGCGTGGTCAGAGGTTGAACCACACAGTTTTTAAAATTACTTTTTTCCACATTTAGGTATGTGTCGGTTAGGTTATAAGACAGCAAAAGACATTATCAATTAAGGCTACAATCGTCTGGAATCGGAATTTGTAATCTGTATGGTCGATAATGTATACTATACTGCGTGTCGTCTGACCAATATAGGAGCTGTCACAGCTGCATTCAACAACCAAACGACGAAGGTAAGCTGAATGCTTTGGTTAATTTTGCGCCGTATAATGTAATGGAAAAGATCCAAAATCTCCTAAACATTACCCAGTAAGTAAGAGTGCCATGTCCCAGTGATCGGGGTCGTCGTCGTCCTCGATGTTGAGTGACTTTTGGTAGTGACAGAAGCCGTCCAGCATTCGGTTGTTTTCAGCCTCCGCAGGGAAGTTGGGAGGTTGCGAGCGCAGCAGTGTCATCCGCACCAGCGACAGCTGGATCCGGGTTCCCAATGATTTGTGCTGGTATAGCGCTTGCACCTTCAACATGCAAAACAAATCATAAAGACCAATTCCAAAATTGAAAGGCGACATTATTATTAAGTAAATTTGTGTTTAAATCGTACCCCGTTAATATAAGCGAGCAACATGTCTCTTAATTCCGCATCGTTATAATTAAACAACGGACTGAATATTTTGTATGCGGCCGCGTCAAGAAACAGCGCTAACTCGAGGGTGTAATGTGAAGGGCGCTGGCGGGGGGCTGGCTTGCCGTGCCGGAGAAGGCGCGGGCTGCGGCGCAGCACGCGCGCGTCGTCGCGCGGCGCCGCCGGCACTGCCGCGCGCCGGATCACGTGCGCCATGCGGTCGCCATTCTCCGCCCGCCCCAGCCCGCCCTGCAGCGGATGCACTTCGTACGTAGAATTGTCCACCACAATAAGGCCGTGCTGAAAAACATAATTTGTTTTAATAAAACTCTTCACTACCCTGTCCATACAACTTTAGGAATTTTACTCTTACCAAGGCGTGATCGCGGCAAGCCGATAGCGCAGCGACAGCACTGGTCCCCGAGTTCTGAAAGTGGCAGCTGGAGTCGGCGCCGGACAGCTTCGGCTCCGGTCCATTGTCAGACCATACGCGAAATCCGCGTGATACTAGCTGTCTATTCGGTATCAACTTTAAGTCGAAACTCCTGGGTATTAAAACGTGTTGTATTCATTACTTTGGTAGTTAGGTAAGTCCGAATTTAATGGTTTGGAGATTAGGTATTATGTAAGATTCTTACCGGCCAAAGGCATCAAAGCTGTATGGTAAGGGCGCCTCGGCGCTGTCGGCGGCGAGCGTGGACTCGCGCGGCAGCAACGCCGGCAGGTACACCACTTGCGCGTCACCGTCGTCGCCGGCCGCCGCCACCCCTTCACGTGACCACCATGTTCCGTCGCCCGGTAACTAAAATACAACGCTTTTACTTTTCATGCCCTTTATTATGTTCATCCTGGGTATTGACCCAGGACAATTGACCGTTGACAATTGACCGCAGAAAGCTCTTGGTGAGCAGTCAGTATCATTGTTAGACATTATTTACAAAAGATTTCGCTTCCGATATCTATGTAGTCAAAGAATATGATATCTATGTGGTGATTTTATTTCCGAACAAACACAGCAGATCCTTAAAGTGAATGAAACGCAGTTCATCCTAGAACTATTTAGTGCCCGAGCCACGCCGCCATCTCTGTCCCATTAGATATAAGTGAAGTGCGTGACCTCGATGCTAAAGGAAATGAGAGTTTATTAAAATTCCCGCCAAGGATGTCGTCATTCCTCGCTAATTCGTGCAGTGGCAGTTTGATAAACAGAACCAGAGCTGTATGGACTACGACAGTACTTAAAACATTTGTAATCGGAGCTCAGTTCTGGAAAATGTGTAGGGTTCATGCTTTACTAACAAAGTACGTTACAAATTCCCCGACAAATTATGAACTAGCAGACTTATCTTGAGAATCTGTTCCTCATTATAGGTTTTTTATGACTCACTACAATATCCACTCGAGAAAAACCTTACTAGATCTAGATCTAACTTAAAAGTAATTATAAATCCTTATTATTATGAAGTAAAAATAACACCTAGAAGAAATATTAATAAGGCACAAGTTCAATTAGACAATAAATGAGCTTTTTCTTCCGGTCGATGGAAATATGATTCTGCAACAAACTTGGCAAATATATAATATAAAATAAACATTGCTACTGCTTTAATGTAAGTAGGTAAGTATCTTTTACAAAGGAGACCCGCTTCTTGGCGACGCGCAGCGGCAATGAATGGGAAGATCAACAACACTTTGGTGAGAAGAGACTTCGAGTAGTCCGTGATAAATGTTTGAACAAACGAGGTCGCCGTATGACCAACTGTTACAACAAGGCGCTTTCGCATACTTAGGTACCTCCCACGATAGTTTTTGCTAGTTTAATTGTTAACACAAAATATGACACACAGAATCACACTCAGCTATTATAGTTACTATTGAAAAGGTTCATGGCCACTTCAACCAATTAAGTGGCTAACAGTTATGTAGTGGTATGTAGGCACATTGCCCACTTGTCACAAAGTAGTAGTACCTACCTACCTAATACGTCAGTAGCATGTGGGTACGACGATCACTTTTACTACTGCAAAATTTTCTTTTCTTTTGGAGCAATGTAATTTGGAGCAGAATATTCGAGGCATAAGTGATAGGTAGCCACTTATCAAGAGTTATTATTGATTTATAAATTACTTACTCATACCATATATTATACTTATTGTCTTTACATTTTCAAATTTGTACGTTCATCAAATTGCCAATTAATTGTCAGGTTATAGTTTTTTTTAGTGCACTATGAACAAGCGTTTCACAACCATCCTGCCTCAGCAGCGATGTTATACGTTGGGGCACACATGATTGATTACCTGTTGTTGTTTCTATTTACCTGTGACTTGAAGACCTGCAGACTATACTGCTCAGGACTCCGGCAAGTCATTCCACATCCTGGCGGTTCCCACTATTAAAATAGATGTAAACCATTTGGTTTGCGTAAATCTAAGTATTATCTGATAGGGATGACGTTTTGCCGTTCTACTGGTTGTCATATTGTAAAAGCGTGATGGGGGTATTAGGCTATGCAACTCCGATTACATTCTCCAAAATGCACCCGATAGAAGACTTACAGGCTTGCAACCTCGCGGCGAAGCAAAGGCTTTGGAGCCGACCATCAAACAGTTTGTCATATAGGTTATGACTGATACTCACTCTTTAATGCCTCTAGAACCCCAAGAAAGATCAGTACTACATACACTGTAATGTAAGCAAATGTTCCGACGTGAAATACGCACGTTCGAAAGGATGATCCAACGCACGTTCGAAAGGATGATCAGCTATTTGGCTGCGCGTTGGGCCGTCACCTCAATATATGAGCCAAAGATGAGCGTTGAGGGTTAGCGTCCTTACCTAAGGGTCCACCCGATTGGCTATAGGCAGATTTACATTCTGAAAAGTGGAAGCCAGCTAACTTGACCTCGTCCCAAGCTGCGACTTCACTAAGGGACAGGTTCATGCGCTCAACCAATGCCTCTCTGAATGCCTGGATTTGCAGACGACAGCACAATCAGAAACTACGATTCAGTAGATCGTCTGTATGCAGCAGGAAGAGTGTTGCGCAGAGAACAAGACCACCAGAGTTAGCTAGAGGACATCTTCAGGATCTAACTCTGCCCACCCCGCTAAAGATTATGTTGTAGGTAGAAGTTGTAGCACTACCTCTATTAAACTAAACTATATGAACTTCTAATTTAATGGTCAGTGAGTTGTTACCAAACATTGTTGATAGTCCTTTAACACTTTAACGGCGAAATGTATATGAACCAAAAACGTTATTGAGCGTAAACCTGACATTATAAAACAAGCGCCTGCCCGTTAAATCCCATCATCAATGGAAGTTATTTACAATTTACGATATCTACGCATTTATTATGCCCACTAGCTTTCCGCCCGCGGCTTCGCCCGAGTGGACTTCGGTTATATTGCTGTATAAAGGAATATTTTTGTTTTCCCTCGGGAATATCAATTTTTCCGGGATAAAAAGTACCCTATTATATAAACCGGACATCTATACGTCTGCAAAATTTCAAAGCAATCAGTTTAGTAGTTACGGCATGAAAGCGGAACAAACATACAAACTCACTTTCCCATTTATAATATTAGTAAGATCTACTTACTCTACATTCCCATATTTCTACCTTCATACATTTATCGTAACTTAAAGAACTCGAGAAAACCGATTATTTTCACTCAACACCAAAGTTGTTGTATTTGCCCGAGCAATGTAAAACTGTTTAAACTCTTTAATCGTAGACTGACTATTTCCGTTTTCTAATTATTATTCGTTTCTCTACGTACTATGTTTTTGTAGCACTAGTACCGCTTAAGGCCCCTTACATACCACCGACTGATTATTGTTTGAGAATACGGGCCTTACTGTTATGTAACTAGCCTAGTAATAAAAACCGGCCTAGTACACGTCTGTTGTTGTGATTTATTTTTATTCTGTTTTTTAGTATTTATTGTTATAACGTAACCGAAATACAATGTGAAAATCTCAACTATCTTTCACGGTTCATGAGAGCCTGGTGACAGACAAACGGACAGACAGTGGAGTTTTGTAGACACTATACGTATGTACTTTTTGTCTAGAAGGGTGGAAATAAAAACCTTTTAGAATTGCTGTTTGTTACTTTAAACCTAACGAATGGGAAACAATCGCGTCTATGATTTCTTCTCGGTAAATGATAGCTAGCTAGTCTATATACTTTTCCGATACGTCTGCAGAGAAGCCGACTACTTCCGTTATCAATGTCGGAAACTTTCCGGTAATTAATTTATTTAATTTTGTTCACTTGATTAGAGTCTGTTCATTGTATGGGGTATTTACAACTGGTGACTAAATGACAATTCGACTAGGTCGCAAGTGACTAAAGCCGTAGCCCAAAGGGTAGCATCTGAATTTTGCTCGCATGAGCGTGTTTTCTAATACCAGCGAACACCCATTCTGCTCGTAACATTTTTCGAGGAAAATAACCGAGCTGCATGCCATTTTCGTAAACTGTGTTGATATGGCGATTTGTGAAGTGCCACACGACAAAAATGGGTCTGTGTAAATACCCCATAAAATGATATTAAAAAGAGCTTATAATCTATACTAATATTATAAAGCTGAAGAGTTTGTTTGTTTGTTAGTTTGAACGCGCTAATCTCAGGTTCGAATTGAAAAATTATTTTAGACCATTTATCGAGGAAGGCTTAAGGCTATAGAACATCACGCTGCAACTATTAGGAGCGAAGAAATAGTGGAAAATGTGACAAAATCGGGGATAATTTTTCATCCTTGAGGGCTTCCGTTGCGTGCGCTGCGAAAACGGTTCAAGATAGCAAAGATGTATGTATGAAAGCATTAGTCCGCTTGAAAGGATCTAAAAGAAATTCTGCGGCAGTATATGTCTATCTTTAAAGATTAACTTACTAGAACCGTTTTATGGTAATCAAATTTGGTCGAAACTAATGCATTATTTGTTATCTCTATTATATGAAAATGAATTGATGTTCGTTAGTCTCGCTAAAACTCGAGAACGGCTGGAACGATTTGGCTAATTAAAGTCTTGAATTACACGTGGAAGTCCAGGGAAGGTTTAAAAGTCGTATTTCTTCCAATGCACGAGGTGCAAAGGCGACTTCCTATGACAAAACAAATGTTTGCAGGGGACAGCTTGTATATCCCATAAAATGATCAACTATCAGTGGCGTGCACTGGCTTTTACGACAAGGTAGGCAGTAATCCGCAAGGATTGACACCTATAGGTAACATGTCTTTACTTTTTGAGTAGATACTCGCCCACAAAACACAGGACTTTCGTTAGCCTATGACGTGAGCGAACAAAAAAGAATCTAGCAATAACTCTATTACGTCGGGTAACCAAGATACTAAGGTAGACAGTGTCTTTTTACCTATAGGTATGGTGTGCACGTTGACAGTGTCAACTATAGATAGACCTCTAGACTACAGATATACTAGATTATATAGATAGACTAGACTATAGATAAACCATTAAGATGGGAATTTAATAAACGAGTCCTAGCACTTTTAACAGATTTAGTACAATAATAGAATAATACCGATGTTACATAAAATCAGATCGTGAAACTGAGCATCAGTATCTAACAAGATGTAGTCGAGCTTTTGAAGGTTTTTTTTATAAATATTTTTTTTATCATTTAATATGAGCTCAGGCAATGACCGGGCATGATGATATAATGAGGCATGCCTCCAAAGGTTTTATTCATCTATAAGTAGTTACTAATATTACAAAGAGAAAGAGAGATTTATTTGTTTGCATCGAATAGGCTCCGAAACTACTGGACCGATATACAAACCAATAGGAGCTTTAATAATGTTACTTCCAATTGTTTCACGTGTACAAAACTTTCAATCCCATCATTAAAAATATAATAATAATTATATCATAATTGGCGTATTTACGATACTGTAAATGTAAAAATAATGTAACCTTGAGTTACTTGTGCCATAACTGATCTTAAAACGTGATTCATATGCATGTGTATTCTACGCAGGAAAAAACTAGCTCATTTTAATCCCAAAACAGGGAGTAGTCCTTATGACTACCTACTCTACATTTCTCCTTAATGTTATATCCAAGGGTTTCACGTGTACAAGAGGTTTTCGTGATCCTTGTGATTTCGTGAATAGTGTCCTGTCAACTCTTTTTCAACAAATGATACACGTCGTACATCTCCAGATCACACTATACGGAGTGTATAAGGATCCCGAGCAACGGTCTTGGTCCTGGAAAAGTTGTTGGGCTCGTCAATATAAACAACTTTCAGTATAATTCCCTGCAAATAAAAAAACAAACACGGAAACGTCTCGAAACTAGTTCACCTTTACGTCGTTAGTAGGTATGTACACATGCTTAGGTGTACACCCAAAATTAATTACTACAACCTATGTAATTTTAAAATGTTACTTTTACTAAAATAATAGTTAATTGAAATAGTTATTTGAAGAAATATATACCTTCAAGCTTGTAATAATTTATTAGTTTATCTTGAGGCGAAAAATTTGAAAATATGTACAATTAGGAAGCACTTTGTATTAGGTCAAGTGCGATTTGGTAAATAGCAGTTTTGGCTACTAATTATCACATTGGAAGAAAACAATACGAAAACGACAAGCGATAGAAAAGGCAAGTGCTAACTTTTAGCGAAAAGGTCAATTTATAGCTTGCTCTTGCTGCTTGTAAGTGATAAGTGAGCTATACTGAAAGTTTCTAGATTCTAATAAAAGAGATAATATTTGGATCTATTAAATGGAATATTGAACTAGCAATATATGTATAAGCATATTCCCTCACAACTATTGCAATTTTGCATTCTTTGGAGACCTTCGATGGAAGTGACGTTGACCGCCGCATCAGGGCTTGTAAATTTTGATCCTTCGTGGTTTGTCTTTAATTTTTGGAAACAAGTCGCATGGTGCAAGGTCTGGACTGTAAGCCAAAGCTTTACTTTTTCATTCCTCAAATACGCATTCGTCAGCCAAACGGAGTGCGCGGTCGCGTTGTTGCGGGCTTCTTCAAAATGGACCCTACCCATTCAACCGATTGGCCTTTCCTTTCAGGTTCAAAGCAGTATTCCCAGGTTTCGTCACCTTCCACGATATCATAGACAGCCAATGATTGCTATTCGTCATACTTTGCTATTTCATTTCATTTCACGACACCAATCCATCCGTAGTCGTTTTTCGTTTTTTGTCAAAACGACTGTATAGCTTCCTAATATTTTGGACCTGACATATTCCAATCCCTAATGTAGTCCGTATTTGCTCACAGGTTGACACTGCGAGGCAACTAATAATGTTTTATCAGTCATGATTTGTTGCCTCGCAATGTCGATATTAGTGGCAGTAACCGCGGTTTTTGGCGACCTGTACGAATGTCGTCCTTGAGGTGTCTTGGTTCTCGTCTAAACACTGCAAACCACGAATACATAGCTACGAGATGGGGCCAATACCAATTCAGCAACCGGGGCTTCATCACAATGAGGGATTTTCTTTAAAAAAAAAAGACGTAGCCACGCCTTCTTTTAAAGTCCGTGATGATCAAGATATGAGGTGTCAAGTTCTGTCAATGATGATTGACATTTTGTTGTTGATATGACATCCAAAGAAAGAAGGTTGTCGGTGTAAAAAAATTTAATGAATTTATCATTTCTCGTATGTTTGTTTATGGTGTAAGGTAAAGATAAGGTAAAGGTATATCAGGTATTTTATCAGTTTCAGTTCGTTTCTTAACTAAGTGCCCTCTTAGTTAGAGTTTGGCCAGTAAAAGAAAATAATTCAAACGAATGTCACGTTTACTTTTGTTTTTAAAATCATACAAAATGACTTTTAGCGTGCTTTGTGTTATACTATCAACAATAATTTTTTTGGGGTTTTTCATGATAAAACATGTGAAAGTTTATGTGTAAGGTTATTTAATTAATTAATAAATGGCTCTTATGTTCTGTGAGGGAAAATTTAAGTCAATTGTAAAGAAACAGTTAATAAGTAAGGCGTACTACGGGGTTGATGATTACCTACATGATGATAATGCATGGACAAACATATCAGCTCATATTGATGTAAAACATAGTTATTAAGATATCTAAGGCTAAAAAGAAATTGTTTACATTCCACATTACTAATGTTGGTAATGAGCTGGGTGGTTGCTTGCATGACCTGAGGGGTTCAGTTACATAACCCACAGGAGTACCCTTTTATTTTATTTAGTGTTAATATCATTTTGTGCCTATGTAGTAGTAGTGTAGCTGTTCAGACCAGTCAGGGATGTGTAAAGCATTTTTTAAATTAGTATTAAGTAATATTTATGTGAAATAAGTAGAAGTAAGGCTTGGCGATTTGAATAGATGCCAGTTTCTTCCCGGTTCTTCTGGCCAGAAAAAGAAATTAATTCGAACCGGGGACGTTTACTTTTGTTTTTAAAGTCATACATGACGTTCATCAAGCTTTGTGTTATGCTACTGTATATCTGTATGTTTTAGCACTTATAAGGAATAAATAAAGACATTTTAACTTTGACTTTGTGTAAGGTAGAAGTAAGTAGTAGTTACCTTTCTGTCAAATCAGTCAGATTGAAAGTTTTAAATCAAATCTTCCCGCCACATACATCGGAAAAAGATTCAGTATTTGGCTCTAACAACATACATAGGTAACATCTCAACAAGAAAAATAAATAATATTGACATGACAATATTGTCATCTAGGAAGCTGAAAAGAAACCAAAAAAAAACAACGCAAAAATAAAAAAAACCGTAATTTTTGTTATTTTTTAGTATCTGGCCAGTTCTAGAAACTTTCAGTATACCCTATCGTAATACAAGAATCTGAATGCTGAAGCCGAAAGAAGACGTAAGCTTACTATACACGCATTGTGATCATTTGAATCAGTTGAGATAGAATTTTGTGAATGAAAGTTACTTAACGTAATATATAAAATGAAAAGTCATATGCCCTTATCTCCGATTTCAGATCCAAGTAGGTAGCTAAACACTAAGCCACAAAGGTTCATATTGTACGCTCATATGTATGCACCTATATGTATCCAACATACCTAATTCGTCTTAAAATGTTATTTACAAATCTTCCTATATACATATCTATATGAAAGTCAGATATTAAAGTATCCTATACAAAAACAGAATTCTCTTTCAAATACTTTCTATCTTACAAGTACATCATCCTACAAACTATAAACATACCTACACACTACTGGTAGGTATGTTTATCACAATACAATTGAATTTGTCTACCTACACATTTACACTTCTAACTTTTATGTTAACCTAATCAAAACATTATTATGCGATGTGTACTTATCTAGATAAGTACAATGAACTATTCTGCATTATACCTACTATAATTTTCTACGTAGCTAAGTACATATCTTAAGTTTCTTGTAATATGTTTTCTATAAATACCAGCCACAATTTAATTTTAGAAGGATAAAACACTCATATTGTTCAAATTCCCACGATCTCGGGACTGTGAACGATACCGCGATCCGTCCACTAGTTTAGAACAAAAAAGAGAGTTCAAAAGTGTGATTAGGTGAAAACAGTACCCAAAAACCACTCGGTACAGGCATGTCTTGTCACAAACGAACGAAAATTGTGATGGATTGTTGTATTCTTGAATCATCATTTAATAGTAGGTAGACAGTGTTTTGACGCCTCGCCTCGAATGGTAGTGAAAACCATCCGGCCACGTGAGTCAGCTAGTGTAATTTCAACATCGTCGGATGTAAGTAGGCACCTAACTAAAGTAAAGGGGAAAGTAAAATTCGGCAATTCTGTTTTTCATTTTGTTTACCATTAGACAACGAAGACCTATTAGGTGGGAGTGCGCCCGCCACTGTCATTAATGATCTAGGCGATTCGCGTTGTTTCGTAAATAGATATGGGTTAAGATGAAAGTTATTCGGTTGTTGTTATTACGTGAACAACACCATCACGTCTATGGATAATGAACTTAAATAATATGAATCATCGAGATTCGATCGGGCCCGGTTGTGTAAGCGGAACGTGATCGAGAGCTGCCGCCGGCGCCACCGACACTCTTAGATAACATCACTTTGTTGTTTTTTAGGCATTTTCCGCAACAACCCATGCGGTACGGATTGTTATGCTCGCAGGTGTCTCCGAATCTGATTTACAATCTAGTCTAGATTTTAATTGCTCTTATTTTTCTTTGATTAATTTTAAGAATGGATTGTCATGTCATTTTGTTTTATTCATGGTTTTTCTCGACAGTGCCGCCTTCGTTGGTGAAAATGTATTTTACACTGTCGGTCTGAAAAATCCGAACACACCCACCGGTCAAAAACGAGCTGTGTCTATTGGTTATTTGTTGATATTTAGCCGCATTTATAATTTTAATCTATTTTTTATAATTAATATTTAGTAGTTTTGTAAGTACTATATTGTATTTAATACATAAATAATAAATTATTCGGAATATTTTTACACACGGACACCTGAACATAAACTAGAATAACCTGCACTATGGGTACCAGAAACTCATATACTTACTTACATAGATAAATAAAACACCCAGAACGCATACTACGAATGCCTCACCTCATCACTAAAGCATTATGTCGGTAACGGGAATTGAACCCGCGACCGCCATTCTTGAGGCAGATGCCCTGACCACTAGTCCATGGCGGCCGTCGTATTCAGTAATGGAATAATGCTTGATAAGGCCGTAATCCAGTAGCTCTATTCTATGTAAGTGCTCTATGCTATTATGTATCTTATATTTTTTTCTGGCATAGGTACCTATCTGAGTGTTGTTTTAACATTATCCGGATTCCCATTGGGTATTTTATCGAAAATAAATAATTTTATTGGACGTCTTAAACAAAGAGGGACAATGAAGCACTATACCCCACGTTCTTGTATGATAAGATTGATGAATGTGAATGAGATAAGAGAGGTGTGTCAGGATCTGTGTGTTATGTATGTAAATAAATCTTTATGTACCTACATAGTATATCATACGTGCATGAGAATTCTTTAATTGTTTCCAGAAAATTTTACTTTCGTTTATGTACACAAATATATTATTTACCTACTTCTACTTTATCCTAATAAAATTATAACAAAGACACTTTATTGTTGTTAGTGAGATGTATACTTTAACTAGATATTGGTAATCATTTGTTTTAATTAAGAATATGCTGATTCTATCGTTTTTTGTATATTATGCACTTACTATGTACAGATTTTATCCGAAAAGTTTCAAAATATTTACCGGAAAATGTAGAGAGTACGCCGCTCGCAGCATCAGCAGCAGCGCGACCAGCAGCCTTGTAGTCGCCATGTCGTCAGCGCATCGCACCGCCATCAACTAGCGAGACGCAACAACCGCACCACTTATATGGTAACAAACGACACCTCATGCAGGTGCTCACAGAACCGCACTGCAACCGCCCTCCGCAGCGGTACGTAGTGTTATGACTGATTAGAGCGAGTACACTTATGCGGTGCGCGCCACCGAATAAGCTCCGCCGTAGGTCCACCTTTCGCACCTCGGAGAGAAAGTTGAAGGAAAGTGGCAGATTTTGGCAACGGAGCGTCCGCCTACACGCGCCCCGGGAGCGTGCCGTGAGTGATCCATCAGCGGCGGCGGCACAGCTAGCGCGGGCTCCGCGCTGGCCGCCCGGCCTCCGCCCAGCTGCGACACCGCCCTTCCACCAACAACGTTTATGCTTTAAAGTAGGTGAGCTACGCGGGCGGCCTTGACTTTGCGGAATGTATAATGAACGCAACCATAAACAACCTCCTTTGTCACCTAGCGATTTTTTATTGTACTGAGGCAGCGCAGGCCTGCTAGTATTGTGCTTTTATATGATTTGCCTCCAAATGTGTATTTATAGATACAGTAAGCAGATTTGACAATAGGCATACGTTACGTGCAGCCACTAATTCTATTCGTGAGTATTTAAGTAGGTCCCTTATTGAATGTGTGTGGAATATTTACTAGGAAGTGGATCATGGTGGAAGGTTTGCCTTCTCGTCGTAATGTCCTATTTTATCATCTATTGCTTTTTTGTGACACTATTATGAAGGACATACACTTTATTTAAACTGTATTTCTATTCTTTTCCTTTTTTATTTTGCTTTCTATTACTTAAAAGACTTTTCGCAATAATTTCTGGCAATATTCCGTGTTATTATTTAGGTATTGTTAGGAAGAATCCTTTTGACTAAAAAGAAATCGATCGACCAAAACAAAGAATTTCCATGTCTTAGGTAGGTAGGTAGGTTACCTACATAATTAAATGAACAGACGACCCGTAACATAAAAGAATATTGCAACTTATTATCATAATGTTATGACGATACTTGCGAATCTTTATTAATTTCAAGAAAACATGAAAATCGCTTTTTGCTTCTAAGTCCCGTTACAGACCCAAAAACTTCGCGTCTTTTTGTTTTTTGTAAAATGACTCGGACAGTGAGTTCATATTTTGTACAAACACAACAGAAATGTTAACCTAATTTGAAGAGTTAGTATAAATCGAAACAGAAAAAAAAATATTTTTCCAAGAAGTTCTCGCGATGGATCCTTTCATTTTGATTTATGGCAAAGGTCGATAGAGGCGCGATGACTCAGTTTTTGCTTATTCGGTCCGCACTTCGCTGATTACTTGATGGGGAACCAAAATATTTTCATAAGGTCAAAATGACGACGCATGGCGCCAAACCAAATAACGAAATAAAAATATGTAGGTAACATTTAAACATTTATGTAACATTCACGTCCTATATATAGGTCAGTGAAAACAAATAAATATAAATATTGATCTACCCACATAAAATTTATTATGGATAATAAATAATAATAGTAAAAAAAAAATATTTTCTAAAATAAATATTGTAAAGAATTGAAACAAATATATCCACAGTTGCTTGTTATTGTTAGCTCTTACGAAAATAATATGAATCGAAAGATTCGTTTGTGTTATCAGTGAAATATTTACGCATAAAGTGCATAACTGTATCCCGCAGTCATGACTAATAAAAGGTACCTAAGGAAAAAATATATCATTATATTTATTTTTTACATAATGTCACAGTTTTTATTAGTTTCACATAATATAATATGGCTTAGAATTTTAGCAACGTTTTTTTAGCTTTTTAATTTCTACTAAAGTATGAAAATATTTGATTTGAAATAATAGTGACTTACACTGCGTGTGTGGACCCCGAGCAATGGTCTTAGAAACATTGTTGGGCTCGTTAATATGATCAACTTTTAGTATGGCGACAATGCGGAGAAACGAAAAAAAAATTTTTTTCATCACCATACAAAATATGAAAATACGAGAGTGTCCATCAGGATCCCCCAGTTCAATCCCCTAGGGGATTTTAGTGAATCCCCTCGAATACAAAAAAAATAACATTAGGTCTTCTTCACAGTAAACACATTTAATTGAAATTGTCATCGACTTGTCATTTCTACTTCAATTCATTGACAAGTTGACAATTTTATTTCCATTTTATTACGTGACCATAGTAAAAGTTGTTCTTATTGACAAGCCCAACAACGTTTCCAAGACCATTGCTCGGGGTCCTTTTACTCTATGAATATAGCCCAGAAGTATAATAAGTGGTATTTTATACTTTCAGGTCTTTGCCCTCTCATGAGATATTGGACTTCCTAGAGAATCTTTCTGACGATGAAGACGCTCGAGAATGTATGATATGTATTTTACCTCCACCTGTAAATCCAGATTGCCCTACCAACGAAGATTCTGGACATGAAGACAGTGTGACGACCAATAAATAACCTTCCTAGGAACATTTTATTTCAACCTGCAGAAATGTCCGTTCAAGGAGAATATCCTTCAAGTGATGAAAAGAAAGAACAACCCACTGCTCGTCGTCCAAAACGAAGGCGTGTGTATTCGTGGAGAACACAAGACTTAGATAAACTTACTGTAGAATGGCCTATGGTTTCGTTGAATGGTTTCAAGATTTTTTCAATATTGATATTTATCATTGTTGGTTCTAGAGAGTAATATAAATGTCATTTACTTAGCTATATACACATAAGTTAAAATTCAAATTATTATAGTAATCTAATATATAAAATTTCCATGTCACAATGTTAGTTACCGTTCTCCTCCGAAACGGCTTTACCGATTTTTACCAAATTTTATATGCGTATTCAGTAGGTCTGAGAGTCGGCTACTATCTATTTTTTATGCATCTACCAGTTGTATTTCTCCCAATACACGGGTTACAAAGGTAACTTATTATGGCAAAACAAACGTTGGCCAGGACAGCTAAGTAAATATATAATTTTGATTAATAATGTCTTCTTCTAGTACAAATCTAAATAAAGTTAATTCTGGAAATGATTAGTGATTTTTATATCCCTTTAAAAGCATTTGCAATATAATTAACCTACTGTCCCATTTACTGCTTATAAAAGGACCGCGAGCAATGGTCTTAGAACCACCATAGTAAAAGTTGTTCATATTGACAAGCCCAACAATGTTTCTTAGACCAATGCTCGGGCTCCTTTAACACTCTGTATAGGACAGCCTTACATGCACGATTATTCTTAGGATCTTATTCGACGATGTCTAGAACCAATTAAACTAGAATAAAAATATAAAAAATAACCAACATTTTAACAATAAATAGTTTTAGGTATATCTGGGATAGAATTTTTATTGTTATCTCATCGCGGGCGGACTGTGTCGTTGAAAGAGTTAATTAATGGTAGGTACTTAATAGTTTTGTGTAATGTGAAAACTACCAAAGGTAGCTGTCCCAAGCCGTCATCCGTCAACCGCTCGCCCAATCGCCCATAGATTAAATGTGCAAGTAGATAATAGTTCGGAGGCATGGTGATTTAGGACATTTGTAAATGGGGCGCTAATGAACCGCACTATAAGTGTTTTTATTACACTTCCAAATCCAAAATAATAAAACGGGCTCCTTTTACTTAGTTTCCGCTGTCCGGTCGTCTGTCGGCGTGTCTGACACCGTGCTGGATTTAGGTACCTACAATATTTCTGTTACTATTATAACATATAATAAAAAAATAATTAAAAAAAAACTTTTTATGTTAAACTGTTTTATCGGAATAGAAAGGTATTCAGAAGATAATGTAAAAAGCTAAAAAATAAAATTGGAGAGCGTCTGTGGTCCAGTTGGTCGGATACTTGAATTGTAACCGGGAGGTCCCGGGTTCGAGTCCGGCTACTGGACGTGTACCAATGGGACTCTTTTTCAGAGCCTATGTACGCACGCAACGCTCGTACGGTGAAGGACAACATCGTGATGAAACCCGCACACCACAAGGTGTGTGAACCCTATAACGGCGATGGGCTCACCCCCTGTCACGTTGGGTTAAATACGCTCGGTGAACCGTGGGTACTTGCTTTAACAAGTGCCTCTGCCTACCCCTCTTTGGGATTAAAGGCGTGAAGTGTATTTTTTTTTAAATTTGGTGGGTTCTAGTCATTGGATATTGAATACTTAGACATAAAAATAAAATCGTGGGGCGTATAAGTTAAGTATGCTATTTAATTAAGTAGGCAAGTAAGTAGTAGATGTTATTAGTTTACTAAGGTCTCGCCAGTCCCCACGATTTTATTTTTATGTCTGATCAATACCCAACGACAAGAACCCACCAAATTTTATTTTAAAGTTTTTAGTTATAGTGTGTTAATCTACTAGTCGAGCTCTTTCATTTCAAACCCATATTGTAAGTATCATGAAATAATAAGTAATCCCCTCTTTTGTAACGGTGACCATTTACAACTATACTATATAAATACATGAAATGGTATTGTCACCGGAACTAAACGTGTGTACCAAATTTCAGATCAATCTGACAACAGGAAGGTACTTAAATATAAATTTCAAATTTTGACCCAAACAAACAAATACCATTAACAATGTCATCATTAAGGTTAATTTTTTATTGTCACGCACGATACAACTATCTACCTTAGTGATGTTTTAGCATAGAATGTATGCGAATGTAGCCGCGGGATTAATGAATCTTGTGTTTTAGTGACACAAGAAGTACCTATCATCAAAACTGATAGATCATTTTCTTGGCCGACCGTAACTCTAAGTTTGGCTCGATATTAATAACAGCGACCAAATCACTCATCATCGGTACAAATTAGTCCGCCTAATTGCAAGGTTGGGCGTGGCCTAGCACTCAACTTTTATCTTTGTCCTAACAGTAAGACCACTAAATAGTTCGTGGCCACAACAGATATATCCCTTTCCCTACTTAACTTTTATCGTTTTGGGGGTCGTAAAAGGCCGAGGGAACTCGTCAGAGGACGGGCAGAAGTTCTCTGTGAGTTAAACCACAACACCACTGCGACTGCCAAACCGCCGACCAAGCGTGGCCCTTGTCCAAGAGTGGACGTCATGTGGCTGATGATGATGAACTACAATTGCATTCAGATACACCTTCAAGTCGCGGGTAAATAGGTTCCTAATGAACAGTTGTGCTCCATCGTAGTCCACATCGCTGCATAACGTCAGGCAGGATGGTGGTCAAACGTTTGTTCACAGAGCATTTAAAAATAACATTGCCGAATAGGTAAGATTTGACCAAGTACTAACAAAGAGATGACCAATGTAGTGGTAGTAATTGTGTGTTGTAATTGGGTAGTAATTAAACTTATTAAAGTATATTTTAATGGAAAGTCTTAAAACTTCAAGTAAGTAATTCTATTAATTATAAGGCATTCATTAAATGCGCTATGCAGAATTTTAACTAAATTGCTGGGAAATAGATACCTACCACACTTTTACAACCACTAAATACTTAAATTACTTATTTAAATTTCGTTACGAGGAGGAAAAGAGGAAATTAGATTTGTTTGGTTGAGAGTTCCGAAAAAATATTCATGTACCTACTTAAATCCAGAGAAATAACTTTCTATACATTCTTAGGAAAACTGTCATCAAGTCAAGTCAACAAATAATCTAACAGTCGCATTTTGTTAGTCGACAGGACATGTCGCAACGATGAACCCGTTGGATTGGATTGCGAACTTTGAATAATAATGACCTCGCCAAGTCAGGATATGCCCTTTTGTTCTCGCATCCGCAGACATTGAAATCGCGCCTGCGAGAGAGTCCGCACCTCGCTAGTGTCGGCGCCAAGCGGCGACGCACTCTCCAAGTTATTTAAACACAGACGATCACACAAATACTGAAAAAGGAGTACCTAAAAACAATCTTGTTTCAAACGCGGATTATACACATGTATCAACGGTTCGCGTTAGTTGTGTGAGTCATTTGAAGAAAAAAACTAAGTAGTTATAGCGGCGCGCGGGCGCATTGTCGCGGGGCGATCATTGATCCCGGCGCGCTCCCGGGCGCCCCACGCCGCCGCCGCGCTATGTCCCCGCCGGCGCCGCCGCTGCTCCTGTTGCCGGCCGCCGCCGCCCTCGCCGGCTCGGCCGCCCTCGCCAACTGTGCACTGCTGGCTGCTGTCTACAGGCGCACGTACAATGGTAAGTGGACGTATCGCTGCTACTACTACTACTACTATCGTAATAATAATTAAAGTGAGAATTAAGGATTAGAAATTTTGATTGAAAACATCGCGACTATGTAGATATGTGTTTTTTGTATTCATTTATTAATATTTTTATGTAGAGTATTTGTATAAATCCCAATAGTCAAACCATCGAATTAATTAAGTTGTAAGTAGTATATTATAGTAACATACTATAGTTAGCTTCTGTGTTCTATTATTTCTGACACAATTAAATCATGTAGTAAGTGGGTGTAAACAGTCCAGAAGAATTATCACGAATTAAAATCTAGGTAGGTAGCTTATCTGAGAAACAGTGCAATAATTAGAAATCTAATTCAGATGCTTACACGAAAACACAAATTGATGTATCTAAACTTCGTCTTAATTCGTTCGTTCGGTACAGCATGGTTGTAATCATCGGTGTCTACGTGCCTGACTAGATATTTGTAAACAACAACATTGTAACAAATTAGCGTTGGAAACAAAACTGCCAAAAGTGAAGACCACTTTAAGGTCAAGACCTAGGTACGTGTTTAGATAGGTAAGATGTACCCACTTTTATCTGAACTATTTTGTTTCAGGTCTATTCGCAATTCTGGCACATCTGGCAGTATCAGATATTTTGATTCTTAGCACAGTTTCTGGCCCAGAACTATGGACATACAATTCAGGATCGTGGCCATTCGGATTAATTGGCTGCACAGCGTTCCGAGGTCTGAACATCTTCGCGTCAACTGCTTCTCAGTATTTTACAGCGACTATCGCTTTACATTCCTTATCCACGATTAACTTAGAAGAAAAAATACTGCATCGTAAAAATAAGAGAAGCAGAGAAGAAGACGAGGAAATGCAATCTTCACGTCACAGTTTAGTTGCCACCAGTAGTGACTCTTCCACTCCTCCGAGAACGATGAATATCGACTATAGAGTTTCGAACACTCAGATTCGCGCTGCGCCACCAATAGTCTTCGTATGGATACTTGCGGCTTCCTTGAGCATTCCAGAGCTCACCTTGTCCACCACGAACCGATCTGAGAGTGGGGTCGTAACGTGTTGCTTAGCTGACACCGCACACAGATTCAATATGCAGTCTCTGTTAGCTGTATTCAATGTGTTAATACCTCTGCTCATGTTCAGCACAACAACACTATTGCTCATTTTTAAACTGATTCGAAAATTTCCGCGGGAAGTCGATAAGGATTCAATCGCATCTCTAAAACTGTCTTTATGTTTAATTGTTGTGTATTGTATCATGTGTTTGCCTCGATCGGTTATTATAGTCCTCCGAAGTTTAAGCGACGATACAATGTATACCGAAGGCATGAATGAAACATTTAGTTTGATCAAAATATTATTTAGCATTATGTACTTAACAGCGACCCTAATAAGACCAATTTTTTGTCTTATTCTGCTGCCCCGACTGCGAGATATAATGAGAGGTACATAGCATTGTTACAACATAGGTAGCGGTATGTACTTAGGTACCGACTGGTGCCATTTTTAATTATGATTGTCTGCTATCTAGGTGGAACGTAGCCTACTAGTTGACACCGAAAACGCTAAAAAATAATGGATACCTATTAAGGATATAGTTTTAATGCCAAATCATAAAAAGATTTTACGTATATAATTTTTTACTAAAAGAATAGGGTATTTGACTACAATGAAAATATGGATCAAACTGTTTTTAGCATAAAAGTATAAATTTTTTTGTTACATAAAAATATTTACGATTAAGATAAATCAATAATAAAATAATAAAAAATTCACGTTTGGCATTATGATTGAAAACGCACGAGATTGGTCGAATCTGATGTGACGTCACCTGCGTGTATACGGTGAATGTCAATGGAGGTTTTGTACGGTGCATCAGTGTTTTTCTTCGTTTTTACTAGTTGTCTTCTTACAGGCAGGTTACGTCACATCACGTGACTTAGCGTTTTGGCGGTTTTTTGGTTCGTTTAAACTTTGATGGTGATATGCATACAAAGTAGAGAAATTTACAAGTAGTTATTCAAATTGCATGTGTAGGTTATGGTATTATGGTATATTGAACAATTTTAGCTAATTTTCTAAAAGTAGTCAAATACCCTATTGGGTACTTTTTTCTAATAAAAAATTGCCATTTAATAATGTTTCATTCAAAAATCTTTACCTATTCCATTCCAAGACATCCCTACCAAATACATAAGTATATAATCGTTCAAGACGTTTTGGGATTTTTAACGTGACTGACACAACTTTTAAACATTGTTAATTTCACCCAATGAAGGACCCACATCATAATTATTTGTGAGAGTCAGAGGAAAGGAATAAACTGCATGTAACAGCATTGCCGCACAACTAGTACCTATAGGTATTACGAAAAGAAATGTCCACACAAAATAAAAGTGATGTGGCTCAGGGTGGGTGGACAAATCTTCAAAATAGGTCACATTTCAGCAGGCCACTATATGTGACGGCTAGACATCCTTAGTTAGATAATCGATTGAAAGTTTCCAGGCAGCTTGAAAAACAACGACTTTTCGCTGGTCTCTCAATCTCGGCAACGGAAGTTATTTTGACAAGTGTTTGAGTATGGCCGTCACATATATTTGTGACAGCCATAGAGCCAGTTTTGTAATAGGTACCTACCTACTTACAGCGGTTTAATAGAAAAAATCAAAAATCTGTGTCTAGCCAGCTTCAATTTACGTAGAAACTTTCTGGCTGGACACTTCTGAATCTGATTCACGGGGGCGTTTTTTAATACAGTTTCTTTATTTAAGTTTTAGGACACTTTTTCAATCGATTTATCTAAGTCTCTGTAGCGTCACAAATTCTGAAGTACCTAAGGAGGTTTAGCCGTCACTTATAGTGGCCTATTGACCTGCTTAAATGCGACCTATTTTGAAGATTTTTCCAGCCAGCCTGAGCCACATAAAAAGTTTATGGCTCAGGAGATGACAGCTTGCATCAGGGTTGAATTTTCTTTCATTTCACAGTAAAAGGTAAAAGTTTTCATATTCACGAGCTCAACAACGTTTATCCCTGTCCCATGCGGCCGAGGGTTGGGCGCCGTACTGAGATGCCACGGGCGCGCGCCCGCCGATCGAGACCAGCGGAATATGAGAGAAATAGAACAATAGGTTTAGAAACCTATACTTTAGAATGGTGGTGTGCTTCACGCGGTAACGACACAACTGAGTTTAGCCCGTCAGGGCATAATATAATCTTCCAAGCTAGCAAGTTTGAAGCAACAGAACATACCGTCCAGATATAAAGGTAGACAAAAAGTAGCAATAAATGGACAAGATGACAGAGTGCGAAAGAGGAAGTGTCCCCAGAGACCGTGAGCTCACCTCGACTCGTGTACCACCAATAAGGGAGTCAACTGGAAAGAAAAAGGCATGGTTGGATGTGTTGGCCACGAACGCCAACACCAAAGCAACAAGGGAGTGTAAGGATAAGTGACAGGAAAATGTTACGTTATAAAGTAGAAAATAAAAAAAATACACTTCACGCCTTTAATCCCAAAGAGGGGTAGGCAGAGGCACTTGCTAAAGCAAGTACCCACGGTTCACCAAGCGTATTTAACCCCACGTGACAGGGGGTGAGCCCATCGCCGTTATAGGGTTCACACACCTTGTGGTGTGCGGGTTTCATCACGATGTTGTCCTTCACCGTACGAGCGTGCGTTGCGTACATAGGCTCTGAAAAAGAGTCCCATTGGTACACGTCCAGTAGCCGGACTCGAACCCGGGATCTCCCGGTTACAAGTCAAGTATCCAACCAACTTACGTTAAAAATACCTACTTGAAGAAGAGAGTGAAAAAACTGATAGCAATAGTGCGTAAGAACAATGAGTTGAACGAGAGGAATGAAAACGTGTTCTCTAACAACTTCCAAAATAATATAAGACTATTTTGAAAACAGTTCAGTCAGAAAAAAGTCAGAGAATCTTAGCATGTACCTACTACCTAACTAATCTAGCAACCAGAGGATGGAAAGATTCTGAATGTACTTAGAAAGTATGGTTGTAGGAAGATGGAAGGAATACTTTGAGAAAATGTAGTAGTAGAAGACACAAGTTTGTCAAGTCGGACACCGCGCGCACGCCGTCGCGTCTCTCAGTCAGGGCTGCGTGCGTCCCAAAGTTTCGCCCGTACGCCATTCAGGTAGGCAGGGCATGGGATGATGGAGGAGGGGGCGTGGCCGGCCGTCCCAACCATGCATCGCATGGCTCTCCACGACTCCCCGAAGTGCCCTCGTGGGGCTCCGCAGGAGACGCGGGATCATACCCGCTGCGTGCTTCCTGGAATTGGTCTAGTGTTCGGACAACTTCGTGGCGCTCAAGCTGTTCGCGCACCGCTGGCACACGCTCCGTAAGGAGTATTCGTAGGAGTCTTGTCACTGTCGGCGCAGCGGTCTGGATCCGGGTGCGAAGTGGCCATAGTGTGCCGTGATCCCAGTAGGGTTGTTGGTCGACTTGATAAGTGGTGGAGACACAAGTTAGATCGGGTCGGACGCCTGCGTGGCTGCGTGCGCGCGACGATCGGTACTTTTCTAGCAGTGAAAATAATTTTGAAAATCTCTTCCCGTGCGCAAAAACCCCCCCTCTGGCCACGTAGTCCGACTGCCTCTGTCCTACTGATCGGACTACATGAACTTTTTTCCAGGTGGTTCGATTAATCGGATTGTAAGAATTTGTAATTCCGCTTCGTCCTACCGATCGGATAGCATGAACTTTTTTTTCCGTTTGGTCCGTTTAATCGGATTATAAGAATTTATAATTCTGCTTCGTCCTACCGATCGGACAGAAGTGACCATGGTTCAACGTAAAACCTAACTAGGTATGTAGGTAGTTAAACGTACGCTGTAGGTACGTCTTGTTTCGGTAAAATTGGTATCCGTTGTAGAGAGCAACACCATCATTGCGTACCTCACAAGAAAAGCACAGAAATAATATCCGTGACAGAATATTTATTGACATTGTTCTTATATTATTTTCTAAGAAATTACCTAATACGCTGTAGGTATAGGTATATATGATTGCATTACTCATGTTTAGAATGCGTGAGATGAATGTCCGTAGTGGTCTAAGAAAACATCAGTTTCTATAGTCCGATTAGTTAATCGAACCACAAGGACAAAAAAGTTCATGTAGTCCGATCGGTATGACTACGTGGTCTAAAGAATTAGTCAGTTTCTATAGTCCGATTAGTTAATCGAACCACCCGGAAGAAAAAAGTTCATGTAGTCCGATCAGTAGGACGAGGCAGTCGGACTACGTGGCCAGAGGAAAAAAACAGGTTTCCTTTAAATAGGTACTTAGGTAGGTAGGTACCTACTACCTATTGTCCCCCAGATCAACCCCTATGATTTATAGTTTACAATTATCTCTGCGAGATTGAAAAAAAATGGGCAATCTGCATTACCAAAATTGTCGCAAGCACTGGACACACTTGCGGTACCTAGTACGAGTAGTAGGAAGTGGCAGTTTCTTCTTCAGTAAACATGAAACCACGAAAGGCACTTTACCGATGTGCGTTAGTACCAAGATCGTTAAGATCTCTCGACAATTATTTTCCTCCAGCGCCAGAAGCCCGAAGCTAGAATTAAGAGAAAGAAATGCTCTACGTAGTCTGTAGTTCTGTGTATATATTGATCCTCCCCTTATTTCTACTGGGATCCACTAGCGACGAATAGCGGATCAGGCTTCTTACGAGTCCTTTGGATAGTAAGTCCGCCCTCGTCGCTCGTCTTAACATTTCGTATTCAGTTTGTAGCAGAAATGTAAATATTTGTAGTGTAGCCAGTGGTACGGTGTCAGAAATGTAATCCCAAAACCCTTCGTCATATGTTCATTTCGTTCAACACTTGGTAGGTATCTATCTATCTACCTACCTAATCTCGCAGATATGTGAATGGAACAGACTAGGCCCCAAAGTGTGAATTATACAAAATTCCCGATCACGAGTACCGAGGATATGATGGGATCTGCGTATGCTACATACGACTATGGTTTGTAAAATAGTTTTCTGTTCAATCAATTGGTTTACATTAAATATCACTGTATTTACCTAAAACCTTTCTATACTTAAATTTAGTATAAGATAGAAAACATTTTGTTGTTAAAGGTGGCGGTTTATTTAAATATTAATTTCTAAACTAAAAATTGTATTTAATACAAAAGTTTTATTGGTGAAAACATGAAAAATATAATAGATTAATGGCTGATAAAATGCAGCAGAAATGTTACAATATCTGTCCATCACAAATACTATTTTGCTAATAAATGCCTGAAATTCAAAATGCTAATCTGAGGGGCACAACAAAATAGTTTCTCATTAATACATAAGTTTAATTTCATAATTTAAAGAAGACATTACAAGACCACATAGACACTAACAAGTTTGTGCCCTTTTTAAATACAGCCATTACAACATTTTGTGGGTTATTACGAAAATTCTTATTTGATCAATGGGTATACTCAACAAATTTTAGTAAACTAAAGCTCAGTTCGAGTCATTCACCATTGATACATTCATTTCACTGCCATTTGCGGAGAAAGGAATGTTACTACGGGGGCCGACCGATAATTTAAATTTAAAGGAAAACACTTTTAACTTAAGAAACCGTAATTTTAATAACTTAAGTTATAAATATTTATATTCATCAGGTCAGCTCGATATCTGTAATCCAGTGTAAATACAGAAATACAAAACCGTCAAAGATGACACATAACATTTAGACGGAACGTGAAGGTCCGCTGCGAACGACATTTAACATTTTTTTTACAAGCGGCGGCTCGCAACGGCCGCGAGCGCGACGCTCTCCAATGTTACTCGTTTTGTTATAAAACACCGATGAGAACAAATGCGTGTTTTGGGGTGCGGCTAGCGACGAGGCTTAGTTGTCGCCACCCTCGGCGGGCTCGTCGCCGTCGCCCTGCGTGTCCGACGTCCAGAGCGTCAGGTTGTCGCGCAGGAGCTGCATGATCAGCGTCGAGTCCTTGTAAGAGTCTTCGTTCAGAGTATCCAGCTCTGCGATCGCATCATCGAACGCCTGCAAAAAAATACACCTAAGTTAATCGGTCTCATATCACTATAGTCAGAAAATAATGATACTATCCACATATCAACAGTGGTTAGTGCAAGAAATTCTAAATTAACTCAAAATCACACTTAATATCTTAAAATTAGGTTATAAAAATATACTATGCTGGCTGGTACGACATTGTTAAGATCATGCTCCATGGAGTATTAGTAATAGTAATCACGCACAAACATTTCAAAATCTGAAGTTAATTCATGCATACTGCACGAACAATTAGTGATCAATTCAATACTCTTGGTAAATTTCGGAAACCTGTTTAGCTAAGTGGCACGCCCGCGCTGGCGAGTTGATTATCTCATAATAGAATACGGAAAAGTTGAGCGCGAGACCGAGTCTGATTGGATGTGTGGGTTGCATTTTGGCCTTAGCGATGTCGAAAGCCTCCTGGTAGGCCTTCTGCGAGTCCTCCACGACGGCTGAGGAAGAGCGACCGAGTTAGTACTAGCGGAGACATGTCGCGCCAGCCAGCACAGCGCAAACTGACACAAAATAATGACCTGTTTAGCAAGCTGACACGCTTTGTCTGGTGAATTTAATATCTCATAATAGAAGACTGAGAAATTTAACGCCAGCCCCAGCCTTATGGGATGTGTGGGCTGCATTTTCGCCTTGCTGATCTCGAAAGCATCCTGGTATGCTTTCTGTGAGTCCTCTACAACAGCTGTAATGCAAATTTATTTATTATTAAACCGCAGTGTATATCAGTTATGGGTGTTTTTTTTTTTAAAGAAGTTTTTGCCCAATTCTACCAGTAACTTAAAATTCAAACTTACTATTTCTGGTTTCTCCTGTGGCCACTTCTGCGAGGTACCTGTAGTAATCTCCTTTCATTTTAAGGTAAAATACTTTACTTTCTGGATTACTAGCCTTAGGGATTAGGTGTTTGTCAAGAAGGCCCTGAAAAGAAAGAAAAAACAATAAAAATAAGATATTGTGGCCCGACATGCGCGCGCAAATGCGTGACATGCGCAGTACGCCACTTCAAGGCTCCCCCGCGTCGCGCCCGTCCCCCCACCGCACCCAACGTGCTTCCATCTCCAAACCTGACATCTATGAAGTATGAATCATAATTTTGCAAGGTGGGAAACAGCCACAATACAAATTACTCTAATCTCTTGCATCATGGCTTATATTCGGCAGCAGAAAATAATAATGACGTCATCACGTTGACGCTTCATTAAATAATGTATGATAACTTAAATTTACGTAAATTAACTTTTCCTGTGAACAAATTGGTTACTCACCAGAACATCATAGCAGATTTCTCTGAGCTCCTTTTCTACTTTAACCCTATATTCTTTAGCCATCTGCTGTTTTCTTTCCGAACCCTCGGTCTTCTGTTCGATAGAGGAGATGACTCGCCACGATGATCGGCGAGCGCCGACCACGTTCTTGTAAGCGACAGAAAGGAGGTTCCTCTCCTCGTTACTGAGCTCTACTCCAGTCTCCGTGACTTCCTTCATCGCGGCCGCCATGTCGTCATATCGCTCAGCCTGCTCCGCCAACTTGGCGCGCTGCACCAATTCCTCTTTGTCGACGGACATCGTGGACGTTTCTAGAGGATTATTTCACTGATGCCCCTGGAAAAGAAAATCACTACTGAACTCTACGCACACGTGAAAAACAAATAAGCATGGCGCACATCGGATCCTCAGAAAGACTAATCGGTAAGAGTCACTTTCACATTAGTGAATCGCACATGGGTATTTTTCATCATAAAATAACGCACCTAACAAGGTATCCTCGACTAAGCGCAGTTAGCGCGAAGTAATTTCTAACTAAGGCTCAAAGAGCAACCCTCACGCAAATCGCGACATCAACGCGGCGTCCGTTCGGTTCGACAGCATCTCACAGACTTGGGGAGGTGTGCGCCGTCGCGGGGGCGCCGCCTCATGCCTCACCGTCACTGCGCCAACTGTATTGATCCAGCGGGCGCCGCGGGATAAACACTCCAGCCAGACGAAATACGACTAGCGCGACGCTACCAGTCACACCCCTTAACCCTCACCCCGAACTGCGAGCAATGCGCCCGCCGCGGGCTAGCTCCTCCCGGCGCCTGCCTGCCTGCTTGCCTACCTACCTATCTACCCTCCATTTTATGTACCTACTAATAATACATTATGTAGGTACAATGTGTACTCTTTAGTCAGTTGCACATGGCCATTAAATGAAAAAGTGCATGTGTCAATTTTTTTAGTTTAAGTACATCATCTATTTTGTGAATATGTTTGTGCATGGATGTTTTCACCATACAAAATTATGAACAAATAAAACAGAAACGAGATGTTTTACAATACTTGTATATTCTGTTATACTAGTTATGATGATGGCATTAATAGAATTATCCTTTGACAAAATAAAAATATTTTCAAGTACCTACACATGTCCATGTACCTACCTATGCATGGGGGATTCATGGACACAAAACATGCCTACTGCCATTTTTACTACATTTAATTTAGAGATTACATAAATAATTTGCCGATACTGTTTTACTAAAATTAAAGTATGTTGTACTTTTAACATGATCAGAATGTTATTAGCGTTGTTAAACAAAGTCAATTGCTGTTATATATTTATTATACAACATGTAAGATATCATAATGAGTATTTTCTAATACTTAGTTACAAATATATAAAATCTCTGAATCATACAGAAAGTTAAAGCACAATAATGATTTTGTCAATGAGACGAGTTATACCACAACAGGTAAAAACTAGGCATTTCCTTAGCACTTCGGGTGGGAGCCAATCCCCATGAAAATTTTGTTAGACAGCTCCTAACTGGACCTACATCATGCCTACATACTTAATATAGCAATAAAAATATAATAAACATTTAAGTCCTACAATTTCCTTGACTGCAACCTCTACTGCACATCACCTAGCACCTCATGGTGGCTAGGAAACAACACAAAAATCAAAGAATGAGGGTATGAGGAAATAGGTAAGTACACTGTATGTATATTGTTATATAGTGTATGCACATTGCCTAGCACCTCATGGTGGCTAGGAAACAACACAAAAATCTAAGTATGAGGAAGTAAGTAAGATTACTGTATGTATATTATATCTATCTCTATACTTACAGAATTTACTATGAATTCAAAATCTGACTTGCCTATTTTAAAAAATCATGTATTACAATAACCTTGGAATTAACATCCTACGACTACTGGAAATAACTCCGTTATCGTCATTTAGGGCTGACGCTAAGATAACGGAAAGCATGACCACGCATAGGTAATTGCGACGCACTAAGACCTACCTTCACTAAATTCACTTGCAGCTTTTTACAAGACACATGAAACGAAAGAAACTTTGCGATTGCAACGATATCTGGCTACAATCTCAATCTAGCAATGTAGAAAAGATGAATCATCTCTGACAAAATCAATGGAATAACCGAGTGACAAAAATTAGTGTACATACTTACTACGTAGGAGTAATTGATAAAGTTGAAATATCCGTGAACTTTATAGTACAGTACCTAGTCAGTAATATCTAAATCGATCACTAGAACGCGAATCGTAAAACTTTTATAATATTCGCATGACCGCGCGTTGCGATATCGTGTCGCCGGTTCAAGCAAAATGGCTGCGCCACCATGGGCACTCCTTCGTGCGTCATAGCCACTCAATGAAACGGGAACTTACTTATTGTAACACATACAAATACAAAACTCACAAAAACATATTCCACTAATAGGAAACACTTACTTGTTGGAAGGGAAAACCTAAGAAAACCAGCAATTCGTAACACAATTTAGCTTTTTCTCTTGCGGTGAACGATACACTACATTGACGGCGGCGGGGCCAGAGGGGAAACAAAAACCGGAACGGGGTTCTCAGCCAAGTGCTCAAAATTAAACTTGTCTATGGAGGAAGTAGAGAAAGTAAACGCGGTACATTCAAATTTTTTCTTGAATCACATTGCTAAAAGACTTTGTTTTAACTGCTTAACATGGGCCTAGTAAAGAATACAATTTTATCAAATATACACATAGCTTGTAGTATTTAAACGCCCACACACAACGCTTTAATTCATCTGCTTAGGTAGTTGTAGTATGCAAAGGTTGTATTTTTTATTTACAATCAAGGACTACCACAGCGTAAAACTGACAGCATATTAAACGATCTTATCTAGATGTCGCTAGTAGATATCCAGGGGGACTTCTGACAGTTATATTTTAATGCGTTTTTTATTATTTGGGTGTGTTATTCAGACTTCACACACTTTTGTAACATGTTAACAAACAAATTACTGTCGAGAGTAAAAAAAAATTACTGTCGCCTTCAATACGAACTGCTTGAAGTTAGCAATTTCGTTGACATTTGTCCCCCTAGTACAACTAGCGCCATCTATTATAACTAAGAGAAACAGGGGCCCTGAAAATTCTCCATAAATATACCGTCCCTGATCGTAGTACAGCATAACATTTCCGGTTATTTTTAAGCTCAGACCAGGTCTCTGAAATCCTGGATCCATACTGTCACTTTTACTACCAATTGAACAGTTTGGATCTAAAAATATCCTGCCCCTGCCACGCAATAAGAGACAATAAATATTTTTTATTACTCATTCACTCGCACATGTCGTCTATATTGTTGTCTCGTATTATCGTAAACGTCAGTTTTAGATTTGAAGTCTAGTTGTTTTTGACCTGAGTTTTTATCTGTGGAAATATTGAGTCTAAGTCTATGTTTCTCAGACCAATCACAACTAAACAAACCGCGTACCACATCCAGTCTGTCTCTTTTCCACCAAAATGTATAGAAAATGATGTACTTTTGTATCCAAACTGTCACTTTTATTACTAATTTGACAGTTTAGATCCAGATTTACCCTGATATGCATGCAGTAAGGGACAGAATATATTTTCTCTTACTCTTTCCCTCCTCCATGTCGTCCATATTGTTCTTTCATTTTATTCTAAACATCACTTTCGGATTGCAAGTCTAGTTGTTTTTCGTCTGAGCTATGTTTACTCGAGCAGTCCTTGACTGTACATACATACTGCGGCAGCGCTCACAGTTCACACCAACCAAAACGGAGGTACGGAGCTCAGACCATTCCGAACAAAATGTATGGAATTTGGTGTACTTTTGGATCCAAACTGTCACTTTTACTACCAATTTGACAGTTTGGATTAAAAAATACCCTGCTACGCAATAAGGGACAGAACACATTTTCTCTTACTTATTTGCTCCTACATTTCGTCCATATTGTTGTCTCGTTTCAAACGTCGATTTTGGTCTGAGCTCAAACTAAAAACAACTGGATTTGCAATCTGAAACTGACGTTTAGAATAAAACGAGACAACGATATGTTAAACATGCATGAAATATGTGAAAGAGCAAGAGATATTTATCCTTCGTCCCGCCCACCCACGGCTTACAAGTCTAGTTGTGTTTGGTCTAAGGGCCGCAGTCATGGCCCGAGAGGAGAATAAACCTCACGAAAAATGCGTTAACAAACAATGACACATTGATAGTTGAATGACGCTACTGACAGATTAAAAAGCATGCAACTGTGACATCAGACATGTGCCATAATTTGGAATATTGTTCTTCGAGTATTCAACTGATTTCAACTGTGTATGGTGTTCAACTTCAGCTGCTGTTTTATTTACAAGTTAATCCAAGGGTGCCTATTACCACGTGAATTACTTTCAAGAATAAATTTCATTGCAATATTATCTCTTGTGCTGTATTAAAAAATGCCGAAATCAAAGCGAGATAAGAAAAGTGAGTATTGTACATTCTGGGCTTATTGCAAAGGATAAGTTAGGTTATAATCAGTAACCCAGGATGGGTTAGTAACAAAAGTTATACCTTGTGTAACATTCTGTCATTTTTCTATCATTTTGAAAAACACCACCATCTTTTAGTACATAAACCCAATAATTGTCATTAGGGTGTAGTGTTGTTTTAGTAGGGAAATATTGTCATGTGGGAATTTTGAACAGACAGGGAATTATTTCATAGAAAAAACTTCACTTAGAAGGCAAGAATCAATTTGTATTTGAAAAGATAGCTACAAGCTTCATCCCATCACATTTACTGGGGCTTTATTTTACTTAAATAAAGTTTTCATCTATACTATGAAAATTAATCCAATAGTAAATGTCCACTTGCAGAAACCAATTTAATATGTTATTCAACTTTTTCAGTTTCTTTAACTAAAACAACTAAAAAGGGTTTGTTGCTGAAACAAAAAACAATTGAAGACATACGGAATTCTATATCAAAATATGAACACATATTTCTTTTTACTGTTGAAAACATGAGAAATATCAAACTGAAAAACTTAAGAGAAGAATGGAAAGATTCAAAGTTTTTCTTTGGTAAAAACAAAGTCATGGCTTTGGCTTTGGGTAAAACTAAAAGTGATGAAATGGAAGATGACCTTAATTTGGTAAGTTGTATTTAAAACATACTAGACTATTTCCCAGTACCTACCTACAGAAATAAATTATTAAAATGTAGATACAAGTTTTGTTATTTTTAGGGTTCTGTACCTCAAAAGAAAAAAAACGGTATTATTATATTTGATTATTTGATTAACTGATTTTAAAAGTATTATAACTTTTATTTAATTATGATTTTGGGGATGTTATAACATATTTTAAAAAGGTGTATTTATGGGCTAAGAGCAAATACTAAAAAAAATACCAAAGCCATTAAATAAAAAAACTTTGGATACCTTGAAGGTAAAATTTTGGAGAAAATAAAAAAAAAAAACTAAAATTGGCATAGCTCCTAAACTATAACACTTTAGTTAGAGAATGTTAGCTTTAATAGGTAGCAAATAACCTCCTTTACATGACCTTTTGCTATGGCCAGATCTTCACCAGTCATCCTGTATAGGCGTGATTATAATCAAAGACAAGCATGAACTTACCTTTGTTAGTCAATGTTTTGATACTGCATGCGTCATGGTCATGTCCACCCAAGTTAGAGAACAATAAATTAAAAAAATTAGTTATAATGTCTCTGCATGTTTCATAAAAAAATATTCTATAATAGAAATGATTTTATTTCCCTATATTGCATTACAGCTCTCAAAAAAATTGAAAGGCCAATGTGGATTATTAATGACAAACAGAGATGTACCAGAAGTGAAACAATGGTTTGACAACTTCAGTGAATCTGAATATGCCAGAACTGGATTTGTCGCTACAAAGGATGTTGTGCTCCAGCCTGGACCCTTGGAGAAGTTCTCACATGCTATTGAGCCACATTTAAGACGCTTGGGTATTCCAACAAGTCTAGAGCGAGGGGTTATCCAAGTTATAAAGGAATTTCAAGTAAGTTCCTTACTGTACTATACAGGGCAGGGAAACAAAATAGACAATATTTTGTTTTTTCATTTTGCGACATTGTCACCATAGTCAAAGTTGTTCATATTGATGAGCCCAATAATGTTTCTTAGACCATGGCTCAGGGTTGTTTTACATGCAGTATATCATGCATATGTATGTACATGTACCTCTGCACTTCTGATGACAAATAATATGTGATACTTTGTATCCACATTAAAATCCTACTGTGTCTCATAACTTATAGTTCACGTGTTCTTTACAAATCCATATATTACTTTTTACTAAGCTTTGTTGAATATTAACCTAATATGAGTTGATGAGCCACACTGATCTCTATATTATATGCTAGATAGGCTATGCCACACAAAGAGACTTGCTTATGGGCCAAATTAATTGAAACTATGGAAAATCCTCAGCAATAAAAGTGACATGTGAAGGGGTGATTGTGAATGTCCACGTTGCAAGTCAAGTTTAATGTCGCCAAGAGTATTAATTCTGGAGCTAGTACTCCTGAACCTTTGTAACATGTGGCCCCTCACGCAGTCCCTTTAAGGGACTACTATCAAATGTCTTCATGGTCCCTGTAATAAATATTACCCAACCAAAATTCAAATCTACAGGGAACAAAGGGTATTTTCATAAGTTTTCGTGTTAACAAGCCTCAAGAAAATTTATAACACAGCCATATATCAACAGGCTTGTATTGTTCCACCACTCTTTGACTACACCTAGAGACAACACTGTGATGTCGACTCTGTCACATATCAAATGTATCAGTCTCAGTAACAAATTATTATTGTGTCAATAAATGTAGTTCTGGTGGATTTTCAACAGCATCACTATGGCGCATACCAACTTGCTTCATGTTTTTGGTGCAAGGTAGCCACTCTAAATATGATAAGAGGTCAGTGTGGTTAGCCCTTTAACATTTATACATATTACTTTGCCTTATGGTATCCACATGAAGAATTTGGGGAGCATATATAGACCCTGAAAAAGAGATCCATTGGTAGAAGCTCAGTTATATTTCCATATCATTTGCAGGTTTGCAAAAAAGGAGTTCCATTGACGCCCGAACAAGCAAGTATATTGAAACTGCTGAATATGGAAATGGCGGAATTTAAAGTAGTTCTAAAATGCCACTGGTCAAAGGGTAAAGGTTTCCACAAGGATCGAGATGTTGAGTCAGAAGATGACGACGACGAAGAAAATGAAAAAGATGATAATAATGCCTTAGAAGACGAGGAGATGGATGAGGATGAAACATAGTAAATGTTTTAAAAAAAATGTTAGCTTTTTATTCGCCAAAGAAATTCTAAATATCCTTGTGATCCTAAGGTTCTGTCCGCCCCCTTTTGGAGATCGCGGACGTGAGTGTGTGTTTGTAAAATCTGATTGCTAACCGTCCGATTGGTCCACCGATCAATCGGCTCAATGATGGGGTATCATCTGGCTCCTGTGTAATCAGCACACACTTCAATTAATATAGCGAATGAGAAAAACAAATTCCACTGGATCAAAGGACCAATCGGACACTGTTGACGATCGGCGGGAAACACCTGAATTCTCTTTATTAATACAATCTTCCTCCTCAAAGGCCATACTCTCCGAGAGTAGAGCGGCCAAAGAGCAACAATGAAGCATTCCAATGTATGTGGCGCTGACATAACTGAAGACTTACATATTGTACGTATTCCTTCGGTCCGTGATACGTGCACGCGAGTCGTTCTTTGACCACTCTTTACTCCCGGAGAGCGCAGTCTAATTCGGGGTCTCATTATAGCATGGCGTGCATCAAAACATATCAAGTTTTTTTTTGAAGTCGTGAAGCTTCTGTTATTATTGTACTAAAGCACCCCGATGGTGCACAGGGCCTCCGCAAGTTGTCTCCATATCCTTCTGACCGCGGCAACATCCTTAACATCGCTGTAGCTCAGTCCCGCGGCTCTCATTTCGCTCTCCGTCGCCACGTATGTTCGCGGGATGTACCTAACCTACTGACTACGGCTGTATCTGTTATATACCATCGACGCCTTCAAAAAAGAGGATGTTCTGAATTGGACTGTATGTGGCAGTGCATGCCCACCGACAATGCTAAATAAATAGTAGGTATTTCGATAACACTTCTCAATATCAAGTAATAAGTACCTCATCATCAGCCACAGGCTGGCTTGGGCTGTGAGCGCAGAGTCCTCGTCGCCCAAATTGGGAGATCTTTCTCCGGCAACACAGTGATAAGTGCCATGCTCTACGGGAAAAAAAATGGAATGCCGCAATCTCTTTCTGTGCTAAGAGAAGCCTCGGATCCTTCGGCAGGGATTCGGACAATGCTAATAAAAGAGTGGAAAGGTAGAGTGGTGTGGTCCCGTGCTGTCGCCTAGATGAATGAGAGTATGTACATGACAAAGATGCGATCGGGACCGGGACGGGCTTCCTGTATTTGAGGCCAGTCCTGCAGTGCGATAGTGACCCCGGTGCGTTCTTAGCAGATCTCGGAGTCACCCGATACGCACCGCTGACGACCACCAGAGGCGTTATAATCGGTGAAAATCCGACATAACCCAGTATCTGCCCTACTGGGTATGCTTAACGGATTTCCCCTTCGAGAAAAAAAGTGCTACCTAACCTAATGGAAAAAAATATACCGGCCTTACACACTTTTCAGATGGCCAGTAGACTAAGGCTACAGTTGCTTTTAAAATCAAAAACCATTTACCTATCACGCTCATGAAATCCTATAACTAGGGGACAATAACAATACCTATCAGGCTCTGTTTCTACTCATGTTCAAAACCTAATTTAACGTTCAATATGATCTAGTTTACTTACTTAAATGTTAGTAAGAAGGTATCTGAACATTACCTATTATCTTGACCATAAAGAAATTATCGAAACTAAAGGTGTCATGGACATCTATCACCCCTTGAACCTTCAGGAACAAATCGAACTAACCGTTATATGATTGTACATTAAAAAGCCACAGTAACGTGGTCTCCGAAGCCCCGGTAATGTGGTGGTCAATGTCCCAAAAGGGAAAGAGTTGTGAACAGGAATGGATAATTTATATACACAGTGCGTTGTAACGAGGCAAAAGCAAGTAGACGCGCACGTCGGCCTGAGGTGAGGCGAAAACTGTTGGGAGGTAGAATAGGGCTGCGATTCTCCTTTGCCTGTCGTACAAGGCGACTCAAACGGCCCGGGGGTGTTCTATCGGCCCCCAACGAGGGCCACGATACCACGTGGCCCCGTCGCCAGAAGACGAGGTGTTCGCAGGGAGGGCCACAAGTTCTTACCCGCAGGGAAGGCCACAAGTTACTCCCCGCAGGGAGGGCCACAAGTTCCTCCCCGCAGTGTAGAGGGCCCGTTTTTCGATCAAACAGCGGGCCCTGCGCGGCATGTGCCCCCTGAATGTCTTACTCCTCGTTGTGAGCCGGGGGCACCGGCTAGCGGCTCTTTCGCGCGTAGAAGTCAACGGGGGGTTTTTAGTGGACGCACCACATATCGCCGCCGTCTCCCTCTCAGACGACGGGCAATCAAAAGGGATTCTCCCCCGTCAAAAAAAAAAAAAAAGAAAAAGGTAGGTGCAATCGCAAGATTAACTGGTGCTTGTAACGGTGGGTATTACAGTCGCTCGTGTGGAGTCCACTCAATGAAGCACGTTAGCGCCGGTGACACATATGAGCGCTTGCCCTGTTTATTGAAAACGCTACAACTAGTACTAATCAGTCGACATTAGCAATTCCGGTAGGGAAAACGACCATTAACTTACGCTGTTAGTACGTAATACTGAAGGGTAACTTAGGTTTAATAACACTTAGCTGCCTTAACAGTAATAATAATAATTATTTATTTATTTCATTATCAAACTGTCTTGTACAATCATTTCATATGATACTTCCTTTTGAGCAAGATAGTTGCTTGCAATAGGAAGCACCGCTCTTCTTAATGCACTTTACTTAAGGCTACATAGCTAAAATACATTGGTATGTACTTATTTCTATTTAAAAACTTTTAATTTATATAAACAATTTTTTTTTCACATCCCAATGCCCAATGGGAAAGTGTTTATTGTAGTATGTGTGTGTGAGTGTGTGTGTTTGTGTGTGTGCGTTTGAGCGCTCGGAGGGTTTGTGTTCGAGAGAGTGGTGCGTTAGTTGTTAACGATATCTAATTAATTGGCATTTAATTGAGCCCTAGCGAAGGTAATATTTTAAGTATGAATCATAGATTATATATATTGTTAGTAGATACCTCAGACACAGCCTCAGATAATCTACTATATAAAAATAAGTCGGGTTTTCCTCCCTGACGCTATAACTCCAGAACGCACGAACCGATTTCCACGGTTCTGCATCCGTTGGAAAGGTCTCAGGCTCCGTAAGGTTTATAGCAAAGAAAATTTAGACAGAAAAGCGGGAAAACGAAACGAGGCCATCTGGTGGCGAAACGGAGTTCGCCGAATTTGCTAGTATACTATACTAGTAGTAAGTACGTACGTACCTAAGTAAGTTTAAGATAAATGTGTGATACATAAAATAGGTAGATAAATACCGGTGTCTTATTTAATGAATTTTGGATATTTATCTGTCAGGAGTGGTGCTGGAGGGACATTGTAATGAAATAAAATAACCATACTCAATTAAGACTAATGCATTTATTTTTTCAATTTTCTTTTAAACATTTGCCAATCACAAGAATAATGGATAAGAATTATTTTTCTAAACATAAATGTTTTAAAAACAACCAAGTATGAAATGTCACAAAATCCCTTTTAGGAATCGATGTACACATTTATTCCTATAATCATTAATTAAATTATCAGAAATCACAGAAATAAATTAATCTATAAAACATCATGCCAGCGTCGTATCCTGCGCCTGAGCACGTAATTCGTTAAATTAAAAAAATCTACTAAATTACATAATAATCTAAATTCCATATATAAGTTGAAGAATGTATTCATAGAGTACTAACACCTCTAGCAACGTAAACACAAGATAACTTAGCATATACATTATAATCACAGTACAAAAATAATAAAGCATCATTAAATCAGTCATCATCACAGCTTACACGATCTCAAAACCAAACTGACTCGAGCCTTAACACGCTAACGTAACATTTTACTACATGTACATGGAGCGAGCAGTCTTCATAAAATTAAAAAAAATGTTAGCAATTACCTACTTAAAATATAACCCAATTATTTTTTTTTCTAAGCCTAGACATAGCGCGTCAAAGCTAAACAGCGAAATGAGATCGTTCTCGGGGGATATGCAATCTCACGGAAATGTAATCCGGAAGCGTAACTGTAACAATCTTTTGTATAGGTAACATCGTGTAAAAGTCGAGACTGACGCATTGACAGGTAAGTATTTTATCAACGGAACCTACATGATTTTTCGGACATTGACCACTCTATAAGAAAATTTTAAATACCAATTATTAACTCTTTACCACATTCTCAGTACCGTATTTCGATCCGATACTGGAGAACTGTCTATTTACCTTCCGCTGTCAATACACTTGTCACCACTTCCACACGACAGGCCACAAGTTTAGTTACCATTGTCCAGTTTGTTCCGGTCACAGAGAGCAGTAATAGTCTAGTTTTGATTTACTTAAAATGCTAATGAAATTGCCGCAAACAAACGCCCCTAGCGAACCTACCGTCACGTACTCAAAAGGAACTATTTATTAAAAAAAAAACTGCGCAGTTTTTCCGGCAATTGCATCTTCATATAAAAGTAAACGAAAATTTACACTATTCCTTCTAACCCTCGTATGAATAAAAAGCTAAAACATTTAATGGTTATTTGATGTATGTTTCATACACGCGACAATAGTAATTGTCAATTACTATAACAATTCAGTTTACGTTGCGGACACGGTACTAAATTGAAGAAATATATCAAATGAAAATCACGCAATGGACATAGAAATTAACAATTGTCGCATTTATTAAACATACCCCAATACAAATAACCAGTTACAAACCTCCAGTGGCAGGCTCAACAGTGGAACAGTGTGGTATATTTATTCATACGAGGTTAGGTACCTACATTATGTATTAAAGTTTCACATGGTGGGTTGAACGGTGTTGGGCGTAATGGGCGCGGGCAACACCAAGGGGAGGGGGTCGCGCCAGAACACTGTCTGAGAGAACTCGTCGGTGGGCTCGCACAGCGCCGGCGGGAACACTTGGTCGACCAGCACTGACATGTGCGAGTACCTGCAATCAATGCACGTGCGGTGTGAGGAACAGTTGCTAATGTGTATATTGTAGGGAAAATAACAGTGTCATTTGGCAAAGAAATACGCGCGAAATATGGTATAATGTCTATAACATTATGTACATTAATATTATAAAGAGGAAACCTTTGTTTGTTTGTTTGTAATGAATTGAAAGGTTCAAAAACTACTGGACCGTTTTTAAAAATTCTTTCAGCACTCGAAAGCTACGTTATCCCCAAATAACATAGGTATATTTTACTGCGAATTTCCCACAGGAACGTAAAAAAAATGGTACAGCTAGTAAGTATGTAATGTTTTCTATCATTTGACATATGATTGAAGTGTGCAGAACGTTGTTTAATTTACAATGTATAACGTTTGTTATTATACAGTTAAGTATTATTTCAAACTAATTTTATGTGAATTTTGTCTAGGCAATGTATATCAGTGATAACCGCATTATCCCGGTAGGAATTTAAGTGGAAATTAAATTATATGAAAGGTTTGTATAGTAGGAAATCGAGTGCTTGATAGTTGTAGGAGAAATTAAATTTATTTATTGATTTAGTGATCATTAGAAATAGTTATTCAGATTTAATAGTATTTAGATTTCCGTGTAACAAAAATATATTTATAGGAGGTAGGTGCGTTCAACGCACATTAAGTTGGTGTCAGTGACAAATATGGATGTCTATTATCTTTACTTTTATAGACACAAATTCGATTAAAAAAAACGTGTTAATAATATAATTACAAATACTTATGTATATATCCATAGATTATAAATAAAATACCATAAACTTGTGCAAGTGAGCACTAAGTATTTCAAATAAAACCCACACCATATAGCTTGGAAAGAAAAGTACATAGTGATACACAGCCTGGACAGAACACGGAAGACGTTAAACACAGAACAATACAGATGACATGGCGATGATTGTGTTATATATTTTGCAGGTATATTAGCATATGTGGTCGATTGTAAATAGCTTGTTAATGTTGATCCGTGACACGGTCATGCCTTATGCCTTACCGAGTGTCGGCGGCGGCCTCTTTTAACTCCAATATTATAGGTACGTAAACTTGTCATGTATTCGTCTATTTAGAAACTAAATTGGTGCAACTACAGTCCTATGCTATCACGTGGCGGGAACAAATCATCGACCATGTCACTCTGCACGTGGTAACTGAAATAAAAACGTACCCTCTTCAATAATATAAGTACTATAAACATATTAATGTTAGAAGGTTATAGTACGGCCGTTCAGAGAATGCGTTTGTTATTAAAATTGAAATTAAATTGGTTGATTTAACCCATAATAATACTGATTTATTTGGTCAGTATTCATGAATATGTAAAAAAACATAATTCAAGCACTTGAAATATAGATATTACGATAATTGATGAAAATACACTATACTTAAGTATAGAAACTGACGCATACTCTCAGCGGCCGCTTTTTTATAAATATAATTTCTTTAATCACTCGCTAAACATATAAATATAAAGAAATGGTTAGAGTTGCATATACTATACAAAGGGTTAATTTTAATAAAGCAGACGATAGTAACACAAGGGTTCCTATGATGATATGGTAACAGAAAAAAACTTCGTTGTATCAAACTGAACTGAAAATAGGTTAACCAAATTTGTATGGGAATACGATATATTTTTTATTAATTCCTCTTTAGTTCGTTTTATACAAAAAGTTGTGTACATACACAGGAACCCCGAGTTAAACATTAACCATGTATAATATATTTCTTTTGAGTATGAAATTAAGTAGATAATAGGCATTATAAGAATAAATACTGTAGGTACATAGTGTTTGTAAACTTACGTTGATTGGAATGTCTGCGTTAGTTCGTGCTTCAGTTCTCCCTTGTAATTGATTGTGAATATTCTAACGATTGGTATCCCCACCGCTTGGTACGCGCAAACGTCCTGGAAATCAAGGAATAAAGTAATTAGATCAATTATGTCGACTACGACTGTGTCAATCAAAATCAATTATGTCTAATAATTCGGTGGTCGAAAAATTCTGGTTGAAATTCGCCTTATGGTTGTTCGGTTGGGGGTGTTTTTTTTTCGAAGTATTTCACGACGGTGTTTGAAAAAGTAATATCGATGGAAAGGAAAAGTGACAGTGGACATGTGAGCAAACTTCAGAGTGATTTGTGTTGTGGTTTGTTACTGCACGTATCTCTATCTTCTTGTATGATAGCATTTAATGGCACGTCCATTCAAATGACAACAAAAGTCACTGGGGCATACTTGCGTCTCAAAATCACAGTATGTACTAATACGCTAAAAGTAAAAAAGTATTCATCAAACAAAACAATAATCGAAAAGAAAGCCTAAACAACACATTCCAAACTCACATTGACCCTATTTCCGTATCCCGCGTAGAAGGGGTTAGAACCGGCGGGGAAGAGGGCCTTGATGTCTGCCAAGCACTGGATCTTGAACTCCTCGGGCTTCTTCTCAATGACCTCGCGGTGGAAGGCGCGCAGTAGTGACGTGGGGTTCAGCAATAGTGGTCCGTCGGGCAAACAAACCTCGCCTTGCCGAATCGAGCGCAAGTACTCGCGCGTTACCTGGCACACAACAAAAAGGTACATAAGTAACAATAAATTCAAAAGCAAAGCAGACTTACACGTGTCACTTCGACTATCATATCTTGAGCTGTCTGGTCTAAATGTAGATAACGATCCCTGTGCATAGATAGTGGAGTTAGAAATAATCGTAGTTTTTATTCGGACGGACTGGTAGAAAAAAAATTAAATCACTGGTTATTTCTTTTTTAGGATAAAAAAAAGCTTTTGGCATATCTCTGCTGACGGTTAATGAGCTGCCACTTTTAATACCTAACTTTGTGTCCACAACGTTGCTAACAGCGCTGACCTTGGGGAGAGCGTGCCAAAAATTATAATTATTTTCTTTCTAAATGAATGAGTCATCCGTACTGACAGAAGAGGCCTCTTAGGTTGTGTTAGTCACGCCTATTATTTACCATATATTACAAAAAAATAAACGTATATTTATACCTATTTACAAAATGTTGATTATTTATCACATCTCTTCACATTAATTGATAGAATAATAACATGCTTTTTTGTATAAATATTTTCTTAGACATTTTTCTCAGTGATGGCCTCACCTTGGCTTGGCCAATGGCCCTGGCGGACAAGTACAGCAATTGGTAACCGTTGTTCTTGATCTTGGTGAAGAGCTGCGCGACGCCCGACTGGGCCCAGTCCTTGCCGACCAGCGGGAATATGTGTCCCAGTACGTCGGATCTGAATAGAAATAAATATTCATAGCACTAGGAATAAAAATTCATTAAAATTAAGTTCCTTTTACTTTAAACCCGCGAATACACTGGGGCTGCAGTTGAACTTTTGGCATCGAAAGTATTTACTTTCGAGTAGATAGAAAACATATTTATGTTTAGTCAATATTATATTCATACACGCTCATCCAACAACGAACAAAATTATGTACTTATAAGGATAAAATTGCTTCGGAAACTATTTTTTGTTGCATAGATATAGGTATTAGATTAAATGTTTATGGTCGTTACACCTACTAATTATAAGTTTATGAAGATGACTGTTGCAGAACAAATAGGCAAATGCAAATAAAATCGTAATTGATAATAGTACGCGTCACAAACGTTCACAGAAACCCCTTAGCTGAGTAGTGCAGCTAATGACCCTTGTCGCCAAACTACAATAAGGAAAAACACTACCACTGCGTAAGACATTAAAATTCGTATTGTGTACTTCATGACCTTTCTGTTTTTTTTATCTACGTGAATAGTTTACCTTTAACACGATGTTTCACGGAAATCGTTTAAATTACCTACATGTTCCATTGTTTCCATTATATTGGTTTATTGTTTTGTTATTCTATACTACTGTTTTGTCTTCGTTTATAACAACTAAGCAATAACACAGAAATAGGTATTTGATTTACAGAAGTAGAAATAAAATCATTTCGTACCTAACAGGAATTTTCACTACGCAATTGTGTCGACTTCACCAGCTATTCCAAATATGAAATACGATCAAGAAAATGTCACTGTACATCCTGTATATCGAGCGCAGCTTAATTATTTCGTACCTCTCATTTTTCAACAGGAATTTTAGCACTACGCAATGATGTCAATTTCACTGGCCATTCTAAATATGAAATACGCTCAAGAAAATATCTGGCAAGAAGTTCATGTCAGTGTACACCCTGTATATCGAGCGCAGATTAATTATTTAGTTCCTCTCATATTTCAGCAGGAATTTTAAAACGGTACACAATGATGTCAACTTCACTGGCCATTCTAAATATGATATACGCTCAAGAAAATATCTCTGCCAAGAAGTCCATGTCACTGTCATAGTGTATTGGCCACATACGGAGATCAAAGCATTTGTTAATATTCTATAAATACCGCCATAGAACACGTGCGCAAGATTACATCCTTAATCCGGATAATGCAAAAGGAAAATAATATTTTAAATACTTTTTTTTTATGGCGATCTTTATACTCCCATTACTTATTTATGAGGTAGTGTATTTCTGTCTTGTGACATTGCATAAAGTTCTTGAACAGACACATATCGCGAATTGGTTGTACGATAAACCAATTAAGATAAACCTTACTGGTATTTGCCCAGTGTTCATTAATCATTTGACATTTGAACATTAAGAATCTTTACTGATAACAGAAGTTAACCTTTTCATGTTTCAAACATTTTGTTGACGTTTACAAAACATAAACGCTTGTCACAAAACTCTGAAAGAAATAATATATTTTCTCAATGAACTCTTAGAGAAAGAAAAAAGGACCATTGTCGTTACAATATTTGTATCTACTACTATAAAATTTTGTATATACTATCATTTATCTTAGTACCTCACACATGGCGAGTGAACTACTAACCATACTGTTGCTTTTGCCCTCACAGGGTTCATGTTTGATACTTTGCAATTTATTTAAGAACTTTTCTGTAACACGAGTGCAATAAACGAATTGAATTGAATTTTGACACAGAGCCGAGAGAAGTTAGACCTAATTTTTTGTTATATTATACTAGTGGACGCCCCGCGATTTCATTCGCGTAGTTTCAGTATGTATACTTCATACCAACCATAACACCCTCTATATAGCTACGCATCCCACAAGAACGGGATGAATAGTATCCTATGTCCTTCTTCTGGTTCAAAGCTACGTCCCCACCAGTTTTCAGCAAAATCAGTACACTAACACGACTTTCTTTTATATTACAGATGTAGCGAAATTATATAGATTTTATATTCGAAATCATTGGCTAACAGCAAATATATTGCTACAATTTGGTGTCTCTAACAGAGTATGTACGGTGCATAAAGTGACATACTTGGTGATGGTGCCGTCGATGTCGGAGATGACGACCTTGTCGTCGTGCCGCCAGCGGAACACGTTGCACTTGCAGCGTGTGGTGCCCTGGTACGCCGTCGTCACGCTGAACACCATCTCGTTCATGCCCTCGCGAAGGTTCAGCTTTTTCTAATACGGGAAAGAAATTTCCATGAAAAAAAGTTCCTTTAAACGTCTTATGCCTTCTTGCATCTAAAAAAAAATATGTTACTTTTGTTGCAAGTTACAAAAATGGATCAACTGAACTACTATGTTTTATTCATAATGCATATGCTGTTAAAAACGGGCCATCGTGCTCTTCCTAAAACTATACTAATTCTAAGATCAATTCGTATACGTACATGAATTAAAAAAATATCTTTTTGTTTTTGGATAGATAACGTAAAAACGTCCAAATGACTTTTCTTCCGGCTAGGTTTTATACCTGTCACCCAACTCAATTGCGCGAGAGGACGCAGGGTCCGCTATAATAGTAAATAATGCTTGGGTGACTATTACCGGGACGATGCCCGTCCGACCCCCAAATCACTACGACGAAGCGTAGGCAGAAGTCGGTGTCAAGTGGCCCAAGGACCTCCAACTCTTCTTAACGTCTACTGTCGATATAGTAGTAAATTAAATCCAATATGAAATGCAAACGACACTGAACACTGACACGTTGCGCGAATGCAGTGAGCAAATACCTCTAAACACATGCACACATACGCTTCAGCTCATGTAGCATACCCGAAGCGGGTATCGAACCCGCGACATTTAAAACAATCAAGGTGATATCAATTGTTACCTTCAAACATTTTCATTTTATTAGTTTTGTAGTAAAGTACAAAGTCATCTCATTAGTTTTAGACTATCAAACAAGTTGATAGAGTTCAAAAAAACTTTTGCGTTGGCATAAATGGTAACGACGGTTAACGGTTTAGTGACAGTTGTCCTTTAAAATTAACTTACAATTTGATCAGAAGACAGCCTCAAAGTCTTCCTGAAGGTGGAGTGTCTGCGTGAGGGACGCTTCTGTGAGGAGTGCGCCTCTTGCTCAGAGTCCGACGAGCTCGGCTCTAATCTCTCACCCACTGTAAAAATAATCATTTGTAATCTTAACCGCTCGATTCGGGAGTAAAGGACGTGTGCATCTAAGTATACTAATATTATAATTAAAGAGTTGTACTTTGGCATTCATGTTTGTTACGAATAAAAAAGTACAATTTAATCTAAATCGGTGTAGGCAGAGACGCATTATATAAACTATTAAATATACTTTTTTTCAAAATAGAAAACGTGAGCACCAAGCTTGGTACTCACGTTTTCACTTATCATACGCTGAATTTGATCAGGCGTAACTTTGCGGAAATTCAATATTATGTAAAAACACTTTTTTGTGTTGTTCAGTGTGTGTACGTTGTTGAATTGCATTTTCCGCGTGTGCCTGTGTGTGGGTGGGCGGCCGGTGAATGTAATTCTGTAGCAACTAAACAAAGTTAATACCTAACATACCATTTTGACCGTGTGATCCAAGAAAACAATTTACACACATCTGAATGCTGTGTAATCAGATACAAAAACACAATATCCTAAATTCTGTTTACAAACTAATTTAAAACCTGCTTGTTGTTTGTTCAAAATTAAATCGCAGTAAAATACAACTCCTACTAAGATTATTACAAACAAAAATTACGTACATTTTTCATAGATCTTTGGTTCATCCTGAGGCGCCTCCAATTGGTCATCAATTTCAACAACTTCTATAGTCTCGATGACTTCTTCCACGTTGTATAACAGCTCCTGCACAGGTTCGCTGCCCTCCATCTGATCGGGATTTTGTACTTGTTCAGTTGGTGCATTCTCTTCTACTGCTTCGCTTTGGGGTTCCAGTGGCTTGTCTGTTAGACCCTCTTCTTTAGCTATGTCATCTTTGGGCGGAGATGTCTCGATCCTGTTGAGAGAAACGTGACGGTTATAATATCGTGCATATTTCACTTCTATTTACCTGCTTTACTATCAAAATTAACTAACCTATATTTGTATTATGTTTGAATATTTAGCAAATGTGCCATGGGCACACTGGAAGCTTCAGAAACGAGCTATACATACAAGTAATTGCATATGGCCGTCTCTTTCCAGAAATTCTGGACTATATTTTATAGTTCCGAACCGTATGTCATTTACATCTTCATAACTGATACTTCTTTTTTTTGTTTCTGATTTCCTTAAATCCAATTAAAGTTACTATGGAACAACGGCGGGGTTATGTGAGTTAGTAGTAGCATGTTACTATCAGGGGTCCCTTAATGACCCGAGCCACTACATTGAAGGGTTGTTATGCCTACCCACCTTCTTATTCGTTTACATCGTTCAAATGTTAATGTAAACCGTCAACGTACTACAATGTCCTTCATTGTACTTGTGCAACGTACTTCACATAAATCCAGATAAGAAGCAACTCCACCAATTTGGCCGTAGTTTTTTTTTTCGGTAAACAGTGACCATTACTGATATCTGATAACGCAATTTTCTAGCTCAGAAGTGTCTGATAAAGTGAACAGATCGTTGACGATTACACAAGTGTAAAACGCGTTCTATGTAAGTGTTGCCATCCATCATTAACAGGCAGTGCGTGGGCCCAATGGCAGGATTATTATGGTTAATAAGTTTATTTTTAGTTATTGCTTATATTTTTTTATAAATGCATACAAGACTATCGCATACATAATTAATAAGTATAGTAAACTTTATTCAATCACAACTTAATACATAAATGCTATGAAGCTAAGAATATTTAGTTATAAATGAAAAAAAACCTTTACGTCTTAATTAGTACTCTACTAGATTTGGTACCTTATAGCGCCAGTTTGTCTACTACATCGCTTACAACTCATAGATAGATGCAGTGCAAAAATACTTTACATATAAAACGCATGGTCGGTTTCTCAATTACTTTGCAAAAAACATCTGGTAAATGCCAATACATCCATCGACGGTTAATTTATATACTGTATTATGTACAATAGTGAAAAGTAATATTATAGCCGACATTCGATATGTAATATAACATCACACGACACACGCAATCGTGCGCTACGAATCTAGACCGCCGTGCTGCGCTACTCGTGATAAAATAGTGATCGACGCGAAAAAAAAAATATAATACGTATGAATAGTTTTCTCATTATCGTCTCGGATAATTCAGTCCCACGCGGAGACTTGGCACGAATATTTCATTAGTCCACGTGATAATCTGCAATGTACGCTCGCAGGCTGCCTAGATCAGAGACTGTGGACTTTGCTCCCAATGTGTTTGTTTTCAATGTCACACAGTTGGGGTTCACTGTACGATGGTCACATTTCACACCGACTGTACCTGTACTTTTGGCAACATTCACGCAAGAAAATAAATCAAAACACTTTTATCGTACATCGCTGGCTTGTTTGTTTACGTCTCCGCTGAACAATGTACAATTTATGGTCATTTTACTGTGAATTTCGTTCAATTGTGGCGATAGCGGAGTTCAATTGCGTTTATTATTTTTCAGTAAATATGTACCTACTTATATTGAAAGTCATTAGCAACAAAGTAGTTGGTGATAAGAGAAAATTATGTTTAAAGTCGTAAAAACGTCTTCATGGTGATAGAGGACATGAAGTGGTATAGGTACGTAGTTACCCTAAATTAGGCTTAGGTACACGTTTATGGTGATAAAGATTAATATTTACCGAGTACTTCATGAGTATGAGTTGTGAAAGTGCTGTGCAAGCCTCGTGTCAGTAATAAATATTTCAAAATAATTGACGAGTTATTTTGAACTTCAAGTCGAAAGTAGAAGTGAAGCGGTCACAGTCTTTGTGTACTTTGGATATTCACCAATAATGAAAGGCTAAATAGTGGTTATCAGTTATAAAGTTACAGTCTAGTTACACTAGTAGTTACAGTCGAAATAAGTCATGAAAGCTAGAAGACGCTGCTTCATAATTGGTTCTCGATTTTGTTGGAATTCTTCACTAGCCGGCCAATAATGCTGTGGTCACATTACACCAAAATCTACATACAGCTACAATAACGATTTGGATATTTATATAAGCAACTTTTAATACAGTGCCTTGTTCCTAGTAATACCAGGGACAAGAAGTCAACCTAAACGTGTAACATTGGGTAGACCAGTGGCGTGCACTGACTTTTACGACAAGGTAGGCAGTAGTACCCAAGGATTGACACCAATGTATAGGTAACTTGAACGAAACGAAATATATAGGTACCTACCTATCTACTCACCCACAAAACACAGAACCTTCGTCAGCCTATGTCGTGAGTACAACAAAAAAAGATCCAGCAATAACTATTATTAGGTCGGGTAGCCAATATACTAAGGTAGGCAGAGTCTTTTTGCCTATATGGTGTGCGCGCCACTGGGGCAGACAATACTTGCGCGACAAGATGTGACATACCGATCTGGCTCTTTCATTCGTCGTGCGCCCGAACGTGATACAGTGTGACTCAAGCCGATGTAACTCCCAATGTTACACGTAGTTTGAGTAATACGGGGACAAAGCATAGGGAAGAAAACGCGACGTAGATACGCTTGAACCATACGAAACTAGCGCCATTAGTTAACGATGTAGAAAACTCATGAACTAATGGCGCTAGTATCGCTTGAATCACAACAGAATTGGTTAATATATTGTCACTACAACAAGTTAATTTGACAGATTGCCTCATTTTAAGTTTAAGTCATAAGAAACGCCATCTGCATTCAACTTTGCGTTTACTTCCTTAGTTTTCTTAGTGGCGATAAGGTACCTTTTGGCGTCGTTGCTGCGTCGCCAGCTCCACCACGAGTAGCCGCGCGGCTTGCCCCCGTCGCCGCTGGTGCGCGCGCTCGCCTCGCTACTCTCCTTGTCCTTCTCCAAATTCTCCACTACCCGCTGAGAGGGAATTAACATACGATTATTTAACATACACGAGGACGCAATATGTCTGAATAGACACGATTGAAGTTTTATTGTCAATGCCATAAAATCGTTACCTAATGGTATAATAAATACAAGAATGCTTATACCGCGTGTAAAAGGACCCCGAGCAAAAATAAATATATAATAAATAAAACAGATACATTTTTGCCTCCGGATAAGACATTTTGTACGAAGATGATTTTTTTTTTGCTTTTTTAGTCACTTCACCGTGAAGATTGACACTTGGGCCCACCGTCCAAAGTAAACTGTAATAAACATTGCGAAATATTAACAGTGACTCAGTGGATTGTTTACAGTAGGTAAATACTCGTAAAATTACCTAGTATTAGAGGCCAAAGTTCAGTTTGCTGCAAGGCAAGTTAACATGTTATTGAAGGAACTTTGTAAATCCTGAACGCTTTATCCTACACTATCATAGATACATAACTGATTCAAAGTTCATTGACATTCAACAGCAATACATCCACACTGCCAAAAGGGAATAAACGTTAAAACGCACGGACCATATGTTTATCGCATGTTATCAAATCGTTTACAAATAATTCATAAACGGAATATCACGCCCGATGTATGGTCAATGTTTTAGCTAGATAATGTACACAAAACACTATCAGCGATTGCGTCAAAAGACGTCGTACGATTCAACTGACATTGGAATATTCAGTACCTACATGTAAGTTATTATAAGGTCACGTAAAATAATACGCACACGTGATACTTGTAATGTTTTCCATCTATCGATATATGGTAATATTACACCTATAACACTATCATATATTAAAATTAATAAGGATATAATGAATGACATACAATTACCTATAAACCTCGAACGGAAAATAACAAAATTAACAATAATAATATAAGCTTACTAACTGACACGGCAAAGATTGTTTTGGCAATATACACGATTAACAAGGGTTTCTCTACTATTATATGCATGTATTATAAATATAAACCTGCCTCGAGAATCACTCTATCTACTACCTAAAGTGCCTAGAGAGAGAGGCATGCATTTGGCATGTAATGTAAACGAATATGAGTTTTGTTTTTATTGTGTAATGCTCCTGTGTAATTATCACAATACACACGAATAATGGAAGTGGAAAGAAATCATATGGCACATTGTAAAGGCACTCTAGTATTAAAAGGTTCTTGTGAGAATCATTACATTGTATAAAACAAAGTCGCCTCTCGTTGTCTCTGCCTATGTATGCTTCTTTAGAACTAGATTTTGATGCGGTTTTCTTTAATAGATAAAGTGCTTCTAGCGGAAGGTTTTCATGTATAATACAGCCGGAAAACACTGTTACTAATGTGTATTGGCAAAACATCGTTTGCGGGGTCAGCTAGTATAAAGAATAAAATATGATTTCTGGACAAAAACATATTCGGAAAATTCGGATTGTCGTGTATTTTGTTAATTTCTAATGGTGCTGGTGGACCAATGCCATATAATTCACCACTTCAGCAAAACGTCTCTAACAGCTGATAATATCGCGAGCGTAGGCGAGTTTTCGTCTAGTGCGTAAAAAAATAAGATAAATAAATAAATATTTTACAACAACACACATATTGCCTTCATTCCATGTTAAGTAGCTAAAGCACTTGTGTTATGGAAAATCAGACAACGAGATATATTTACTTAAATACATTTT